>JADGDC010000036.1:0-19965 GCA_016859345.1 Istiophorus platypterus
CACAGTGTCTCACTTCAGATTGGCCAATCCAAGCACAGTCTTGTCTCTGAAGAGTGAAGAAAGTATCGAGATTCTTTTCAGTCAAGACAGAATTAGGACGTGATAGCATCTTAAAAGTTGTCTTCTATCTGACATGTCTGTTCTTGGGAAAAATGGGTGGGATTATATTATTTGGCTCCAGTTTGGATTTTATTTTTATAGCAACTCTTCATACAATATTTTTATGCTTAATGATGTAATTCATTATGCGTAATGAAGCGTTTCCATTTTCCTTTATTCTCATTTAAGCTTCAGCTCAGGAGACTGACCGAGTGGCCTCAACTGTGCATCAGAGACGTTTATATCAGCTAATGTTGGAGACAAAAGTGACTTTGCAATGTTTCTATGGGAGGCAGGATATACTCTTCTGGTATAAACCAAACTCTAGGACAAGCCGGGAGACTCATCTCTTCCTTCTACATGGAAGAAGATTTTTATCATGAATTCAGAACAATCACGCTTTACACTGGACACTGAAAAAATTTCTTGCAACATTTGATTTGAACCTTTCCGATTCAGCGACTTACTACTGCACATAGCGCCACAGCTAGTCCTACGCGTTTGTAAACCCACTATTCTCGAAAGTGTAAAAGTTCAGGTTTCCTTAGCCAATCTTTGGTGCGTCAGTGGGTGTCTGAGACCTTCCCAGCCTGGAGGCTCTGTCACTCTCAACTGTACAGTCACACTGGGACCTGTGCTGGAGAACTCAGTATTTCACTGGTTCAAATACTCTGAAGAATCTCATCCAGGACTCATTTACACCAATGGAACAGGAAGGATCAGTGTGAGAAAACCCAACTTTGGCTTTACACCTGTTACCATAACTTGTTTCTGGCCGAACCTGACTCTTTCTCATGCTGGGACCTATTACTGTGCTGTTGTCTCATGTGGTTTTATTCTGTTTGAAATGGGACCAAACTGGACTTTAAATGTGAGTAATGATAGCAGAGCTTGTCTTATTCATTCATAGTTATTCATGATTACTTTTCCATCAAACTTTAGAATGAACACAGAGATAAAAGCTGAAAACTCGGTTTCTATTCCTGGCTGTCCTGCAGATGAGGAAGACTCTGTGGTGTGGTGTATTTCTTGGTGGAGCTCTGAAGCCATCACCACCATCCTCAGTATTATACTGGCTTCCTCACTGTATACAAGATAAACAAGAGCAACAACTGTCAGGGTAAGTGGTAATGGTTGTATCTGATAGCCTGCTATTAACTGATTGTAACACCAATAAAAGTAGCTTTTGTGTGTTTTACAAACAGAGCCTCAAACAAGATTATCAGCTCCCTCTGGCATATCAGGGGTGGCCTGCTTTTAACAGTCGGCTACTGATCATCTAAATCCGTACGAATGAACAATGATTATGTGTTTTGTGGATATTCTAAACTTTCCTAGGGACTGAGATCTCATCACTTCACGTCTTTCCTTACCAGGGTTCTACGGAGAACCAAGCGACCTCCATTATGCGCTTTGAATGTTAACCTGCCCAACAGATCAAGAAAGACACAGAAGATACATGAAATAATGACTGTGTGTACTCAAAGCAAAAGCCAAAATAAATTTTACATTTATATTTTAGTATAAAATAGGATTTTCTTGGCATGTTGATCCTAGATTTTGAGATATACCCAGTATTTGTGTAGCCTCACTTGTGGTCATTAGTGAAAAGATGCAGTATATGTGATTTGAAACAAACAAATCAGATGTGATTGAATTAAAACTTGAAGTTTTCATTCAAGGCGTTTTTCAATTTGATGTAAGAGAACATTAGAATCTGGTGTGATTTGATGTACAGTATGAATTAATTTGGTACAGTTCAAATACAGTAGGGAACAAAAAATCTTTTATAATATAATGTAAGCATTTATCAAAACTGGTATAACAGGTCTATTTTTTTCTCATGGACTCCCAGGTAACTTGAATGTCTAGAAATATCTTCTGCTATATGGTATTAAAGTTACAATTATGGACTTTAATAAGAAAACGAAATTATGCAAATTGTGAGACTTGAAGGCTCTACAGGTTGTTCTTGTTCTACTTGTAGAATGCACATTTGCTTCATGTTCAAGCTAAGCAGTATTGACCTTTTCTGTTTGTTTTTCATAGCATTTCACAAATATACTTTTCATTGATTTACTTCGGCATTCAATACTAATATCCCTCAAGCTGATCTGCAGGTCAGACCAACCTCATTTTATCTGCCACTGGACTTCTGACTTTAAACCAACAGACCCCAATCCTATTTAAGACATTGACTTCTCTATCCTCCTCTGTCATCCTTAACACTGGTGTGCCCTGGGGAGCTGTATAGCCCTTCTGTACTCCCTTTTCACCCAAGACTGCAATACTGCTGTTTTTATGGCTCCAACACCATAATCAAGTTTGCCGATATTTTCCCATAGTGCTAGGCAGTCAGAGGAGATGATGAGACTCCTTATAGAGACGAGGTCCAGCACCTGGCTGACGGTGTGCCAGCGACAACCTGGCCCCATAATACCAAAGACTGAGGAAATCATTGTGGACTTAAAGGCAGTTGAAAGCCACACAGACCCCCCATCACCATTAACAAGAGATATAGGAGAGCATGTATCAAGTGTCCTATTCATGGAGTCCACATCTCCTGGCTAGCCTTGCTGGTCACTGAAATCCTCCAGCCTTTTCAAAAAGGTGTAGCCTTTTTGCTTAATTCATGTAAGCCTTAGGAGCTCACCTGTTTTCCAGGATACCAGGCGGACTTGACCGCTGCACCACCAGAGAGCATTCACCAACAACTGTATCTTAGTAGGGCATGGTAATTACACTACAGCAGAACAAAAAAACAAGCCTTGTAGTGAAAACACCCCAGAGTCCACTCATTCATTTACCCACCACTCCAGAACATTTACAACAACGCTTTCCTTGTGGGGTGAAAACCATCATCAAGAATGCTCCCCACCTAACTGTGAACTTTTCAACCCCATCCCATCTGGCAGGCTTTACAAGCATTCTCATTCCCTCCAGCAGGCTTAGGAGGAGCTTTGTCCCTCAGTCTGTGACCCTACATAACTCCACACCAGCGCTAAGCATTATTGCACTCTTCATTGAACTATTGTCAGTACTTCTATTTGTACTGCTTTCTTGCAGGAAATGAATCCATAACATTGTTCAAATACCAGATCTTGTCTACATTATAAATAAAAGCATATATATACACTACTATTTCTAAATCTGCCTTTATCTCTATATATAACATTTTCAATAAATTATACATATGTAATTATAGATGCATTGCTCTCCACTGTCAGTAACACTGTAAATACTGTAAGAAAATAGCACCACTTCTTCTGTAGTACTTATATCTGCATTTTCTTATATAATAGTATTGCACTTTTGGTTGGATGCTAATTCCATTTCATTGCTTTTTTACCTTGATTCACGTCATAGTAAGTGGAATCTATATACATCTCGGCAGTTCTCATAAGTATATGACTAAAGCGTCATACAATAGAGACTAGATGCCGAGCAATAGCGTCTGTTTCAGAAAAGCAACCTGTGTCTGTGTTGTTGCAGAAAGCTATCTCTTTTATATTCTAATAAACAGTAGTTATTTGTCCTCCTACAAGCCAAATATTTCAATTGCCCTCGTATATTTTATTTCATTGGTGTTATAAATCAGGATGTAATATTGTTTTATCAAATATTCAGTTCAAATAATTTTACTAGTCTTTCCTTTTTAGATCATTTTAGTGAGATTCTAAAATTTGAAGTTACTTTTTTTGTGAGTTTATTCTATGAGAGATTAATTTACTGAGACCATAATCCATGCACTTTCCTTGTATATAGTAAGTCTTTCATGTTTATTATAAGGGTATTGTTAAATTATATGAAATATGCATATTTCCATATCTGTTTAACACACACTACAAATATTTATATATATATATATATATATATATATATATAGGTAGGTAGCTGTAAACATGTGATCATGTTTCCTTAGTAGGAAAACTAGACAGCACAGTGTCACTTCAGATTGGCCAATCAAACACAGTCTTGTCTCTGAAGTGAAGAAAGTATCGAGATTCTTTTCATTCAAGACAAAAAATTAGGATGATAGCACATCTTCAAGTTTGTCATACTATCTGACATGTCTGTTCTTGGGAAAAATGGGTGAGTTATATTATTTGTCTCCAGTTTGGATTTAGTTCATAGCAACTTTCATGCAATATTTTTTATGTAATGATGTAATTCATTGTACATAATGGCGTTTCCATTTTCCTTTATTCTCATTTAAGCTTCAGCTCAGAGAGCTGATCGAAAAATTGGCCTCAACTGTTCATCAAGAGGCGTTTTTATATCAGCTAATGTTGCAGAGAACAAAGTGACTTTAATGTTTCTGTGAAGGTGATTTAGTGATGAGATTTTGCTGGTATAAAGCTTTCGGATGATAAGACTTATGTGATCTCCTTGCGCTGTATGATAAAATAAATTTTTTATAATGAATTCAAGAAATGATCACGTTTCTCATAGATGTAAATATTAAAAAATAAGCGAAGGTCTCAGACTTAGTAACTTCCAGACTCAGCAAATTACTACTATGATGCGGCAATAATATTTGGTTGTGGGAGAGAGATTGCTGTCGGTGTAACAGGTCAGGTTTGAACAGCCAAACTTGGTCAAGTCAGTCGGTGTCTGAGACCTTCAATGACCTGGGCTCTGTGACTCTCTTCCTCCCAGTCACGCAGGACCTGTGCTGGAAGACTCAGTGTTCACTGGTTCAGAATACTCTGAAGAATCTCATCCCAGGACTCATTTACACCCACTTGGAACAGGAAGGATCAGTGTGAGAAAACCCAACACACAAACACACACTGTAGCTGCAACACCAGTGGCCGAACCCTGAATCTTTCTCATGCTGGGACCTATTACTGTACCTTTTATTTGCCTCCCTTTGTGGACACATTCTATTTGGAAATGGACCAAACTGGACACTATGCTGTATGAGGTAAGTAACGTTTTATCAAATTTGTTTCATCTAATAAACAATATTCTGGGAAATTCTCCCAAATTAAATGTTAGATAGACTGGACTAAAACTGCTCCTGTGTTCTAAACTGCCTGCAAGATGAGGAAGATTCCTTTATCTTGCAGTGTACTTCAACCGAGCAGCGCCTGGTATTCTACCATCCTTCCTCTTTTCTTTGGCCTTTATGCTGATGAAGTCAACAACTACTAGACAACAGGTATTTTTTGCTGTTTGTACCGATAGTTTGTATTAACTGAATAACATTACAAAAACACACAGTTTCCACTGTATTTCAGAACCATACAAATTTCCAGCTCCTCTAGCAATTCACAGGTATTTTTTGTCTATAATATAGGCATATAAATTTCGGCCAGCAACTTATTTCTACATCTTAACAAATATTTCTGTTGAAATAGTTTATATATATATATCATATATGTTTATCATTAACCATACTTTGAAGTTTATTGTTTCAAAATTTCATTTGTAAGGTTACGGAGGTTGAAGAAGAAGAGAAAATCTCCAGTGCGCTGCCTTAAAATTAAAAAGTTCCGATGGATCAAGAAGATTAAAGAGAACAACACAGAGAATTAGAATCGTGTACTCACTGTAAAAGAAATGAAGCTAGGGACATGTTTTTGATCTTACGATATTGTACGATCGATCTGTTCTTAACAACATAGCAAGAGGATTGTACTAACCTGCTAACTATAATAAAAGTAAAGCCCTGTATCGTTTACAGAAACAGACCGCACCTATCAGTTGCTATGTAATGGCACAGAGTGACTGCATGCATTTTCCAATAGTCTTGTTCAGATTTCCACACTTGGTCAGTAGTTACTCTACACAAAAAGAAACTGTGAAGGACTTACTACTTTACAGGTTTGGTTGCCTTCTTTCTCGTCACACTGTTTTTTGTTCATACCAGAGATGATAAAGGTGTGCCTATACTACCAAATCCTAAATATTTGCCTGTTAGAAAGAATGCATTTTATGAATTTCTGCTGGCAACGAGAACATTTTGTCCCCTAACTTCTATTCAAAGTAACATTTTTGAAGTATTCTATCACGCATGTGAGTATGGAGGGAATAAGGGACAATTATGGCAACCTCACCTCACCTGTATATTTATTCGTATTGATTTACCTTGCAACAACAACACATGGAGCCGTCTGCTTGGGAGCTTTTTGATTTGAATTGCCTATCGTCATCCTTAACATAAATTAATGTCATTTTTGCTGAGAGGTTTTTCGTTAATAATTGACATGCTTTACTTGGTGTTCATGCTCCTCTCAAATGATTCAAATTTTATTTTTTCTCACTTCTCTTTGTGATCTGCTAACGCTGGCTTATCACATGTCATTTCTGAGGTCCAACCACCATGTAAACTTCTAAGCCAGATGTAAATCAGCGAGCACACCAGGGGTTTATGAAAAGCCAGGCTGATTTGATTGCCTTGTTTTTATTTATATTCAACTTTACAAGTATCATCGTGTCTTGAGCTCTTGATGCACAGCCACAATATGATATTTTTCACCATAATCTAATCTAAAGTTAGGAGTGAACCATAGCATATGAGCAGCAGCAGCAGGCAAGAAAACAAAAATAATGATTTTGGCGGCTTTTTAAATAAATTCATTTGCTATGCTTGTAGAATAGTGAGGAATGCTTCATCAACAGAAAGTTTCATGTAGTTTAGACTTAACTAGTTGCACTGTTGGCACTGGTAACAAATTGGAAGTAGAACAGAAAAGAAATTTACGAAAATCCTTAGATAAGAAATGATTAAAAGCTTTCCAACACTGGGAATAACAAGTATTATGAGGAGTGTTAGAAACTCTTTGGTGTTGAATGTGCTCAGTTTTAAAGTAAAAAGTATATATGTGCTATCAGGTAAAGGCATAAAATGCAAACAAAGCTGTATTACTCATTTTTGACATTTGGATGAAACCACTGAATGATCGTATGCTCAAACTGCCCTCTGATCACAGTAATACCTTCCCTGTAACTTTCTGAAACATATAAGCAGAAAGGGTGCTAACCTTTACGCGCTTTCTAACACTATCATGTCTACTTTTTACTTTGAGTCCATATGCCATGGTAAATAAGGTGCTGAACCCTACTGGTTTTCCACTGGGTAGAAACTTTAAGTCCTAACAGCTTGAACACAGGAAGACTGGCCTCTGCAGCCTCCAGCCCCTCAAATTGCAATCAAGCTCAGATGAGGGTCAGAAATGCAAATCACTTCTACAACAGCACAATGTGTGTAGAAATAAAGGAGCATGTCTACTATTTACAAAATGGTCAGAACTAAGGAAAGAGGTGTTTGGTTTTATGTGTATATGTACATCTGGTCTGGAAGGGTAAGAAAGCAGGACCATCTTACAGTATGTTAACTTCAGTAATTCTCTTCCTACTAATTATTATGTTGTCTTACTCTGCATGCGTGGAAAAGGATGTAACAACTAGAATTATGTATATAGTAGTTCCAGGAAAAACTTAGATACCACCTGAAATAAAGGCTGTCTCTAGGAGTTCTACTGAAAAACAAGTATAGATTATTTTAATACAGCTAAATTTACAAAAAGCCATTCTCATTTACACATGTTTTCTACCATTTGTCCCAGGGATGTATATATGCAAGTAATATATGAGAGTATGAAATAGTGAAACTGAGGCGCATTACACTAAGACTACATTGATATGTAGTCCACTTCAGGCAAAGTTTAAAGCTGCTGCTCTGCACTTCTAAAAATCCTTACTATTTATATCAATAACTGACAAAATCACCAGACAAACTAGTTAAAGAATGGCCGTGCTGTCGTTTTGACTCAAACTAGAGGCTCATTCGCGTCGAGTGTCAAGCTGCCCATGCGATTGGTTAACGTAATGCGTACTATAGGAAGGAGTCTGCCGACATCGCCATACCCTAACATCAGCGCGGGTCCATATGCAAGGTTTTCATATCAAAAAAAGCGGCCAGCACTTTGCAAACGTAATTTTTGAATAACATTACATTCATTTACATTTACAGACTATTTGACTGCTGATGGTTTAGTCCTAAAATTCTGCACAAAGAGAAAGAAGTCATTTCTGACTTAAGCTACAGAATCAAACTGCTCGATACGCCATCTTGCTCATCTGAGCTCTATATTTGCTTATAGCATATCAAGGAAAAAAAATTACTTAAGGTGAAATTTGATAGCTGATCGTTAATGTTCATTGTTTCCAAAATAGGACATTGAATTCTGTCTGAAAGCCAATCTGATCTCCTTTTCTTGAAGAGTGCGAAACTTAGTTGATCCATTCAATCCGTTCAGTACAACATTTGACACGATGAGCACCTACTGAAGCACTTCTGCTTTTGTACTTCCACATGTCTATTTATGTAGCAAATCTGGGTAAACTGTGCTTCATAACTTCTTTTTTGAATGCGCTTTTGGTTGCTTTGACCACGTGAACCATATGTTTTCTTCCTTGAGCATGCATCATGTAATCTCTTTAATCCCAGAAACAATACAACATCTTCAAATTGAATGACTTTTTTGTATATGTTTCTCCTCTTCTCCACTCAGCTCACATGACAACTTTGAATCAATACGTCATTGCTTTTCATATCAGCTAATGTTTGAGGAAAGTGTTGCTCTGCAATGCCACCTGTCAAGATAATGTAGTAGTGGTATTTTACCTACTAATGCTATAAACAAACCCTGGGACGAAGCTAAGCTGATGTCCCTGATTCTCTCAAACAATAATGTAATATGGCTTCTTTTAGATGTAGATTTGACCGTAACATGTAATCACGTTTTTGCTGGATACTACAAACAAAACAAATAAATTGACAATATGCTAAGCATTTTATGCGTTTCAGACTCAATAATTACTACCTTGTAATCAACCAATTTTATGTATTTAAAATTTAGTGAAGGCATTACTGTCATTAGTAAAAGGATTCAGGTTTGAACAACCAAACTTTTGGGTCCTCAGTCGGTGTCTGAGAGACCGCCTTCCAGCCCTGGAGGCTCCTTGTGACTCCTCAACTGCTTGCAGTCGATCCACACCTGGGACCTGTGGTGGAAACTCAGTGTTCACTTTGGTTCAAATACTCTAGAAGAATCTCTTGTCCCAGGACTAAAACTTTACACCCCATAGGAGACAGGAAGGATCAGATGTGAGAAAACCCAACACACTGACACAGCACCTGTTACCCTATAACTTGTTTTCTGGCCGAACCTGAATCTTTTCTCATGCCATGGGGACCTATTACTGTGCTGTTGTCTCATGTGGACTTTATTCTGTTTGGAAATGGGACCAAACTGGACTTTAAATGTGATGTAATGATAGCCAATACTAGCAGAAGCTTGTCTTATTCAATGAGTTGATAGTTATTCATGGTTACTTTTTCCATCAAATTTTGAATAGACACAGAGATAAAGCTAAAAGCTTCGGTTTACTGATACCTGGCTGTCTGCAGATGAAGAAGACTCTGTGGTCTGTATGTATTTCTCCAAGTGGTAAGAGTCGACCATCCCCACCAATCATCAGTGTGTATACTGGCTTTTCTCTTTCATACAAGATCACACAAGGAAACATGTAACAGCTGTCAAGGAAGTGAGTGGTAATGGTTGTATCTGATGGCTTGTATTCACTCAATGACAATTTTAATAACAATATTTTTTTTTCTTTGTTTTCGCTATCGGTGTCATCTGGGCCGATTTCAGCTCAAAAGCTCACAGCTAATGCTGAGGTGGAATATTATCTATATAAGTTAACCGTTGAATTACCATCTCATGATGTATTAATTATAGCATATGGTGCATTTATTATTCTGTAATTGATGTTGCCATATTTTTTTTTCGCTTTTACAAGGCTTACCAAGATACAGACCACCTCCATTATACTTGCTTTTAGAAAACAAATAGTCAACTAAGAAGGAGGCAGAGAAGATGACTGCGACCTGAGAATCGAGTGTGTACTAGTGCTCAGTGTAAGGAAGTAGAAACTGGACATGTTTGAGATCAGAACTTTGATTTTTGTGCATGCAATGAATAATTTTCTACCAGACATTAGTTTCTAGATGCTATGTAGATATTCTGTACTAAATAGGAGCAGTTAAACATCAGTTATGGTGAATAATGATGATGATGAATGTAAAAAGTTGCAAATAAATGAATTGAAGAAGTTTTGTCACATGGGATGCCATGTTTTCTTCTATTAACTCTCCAAGCAATAACTAAGCAACCTACAACCCATCAGATCATGCCAGCAGCTAAGCTGGCAAGCATTGCCCTGTAAGAGACTGCTACAGAAAATCTGGAGTTAGCCTCCAGAAACCACTGCCTCAACACATACTCTCAAAGAGAGGCTCCCAGGTGGTGGAGGCCATTCTGCTGCAGCCAGAAAGGTTGGTGGAGTCAATGCCTGGCTTCTCAGTCTGCATTTCTGCAAAGTGTCATTAAGACAAGATACAGGAGCTACCTAGGATTGTTTGTTTTTTTTCATGTGTGTGTCATGTCTGTTTTTATGGAATGTGCTCAGAAATGTGTATAGAAAAAAGCGCATTTGAATGTTTGTGTGAGTGGGTGGAATGCTGACAGTGAGTGTAAAGCGCTTTGAGGTGATCAAAAAAGACTAGAAAAAAAGAAAAAAAGTTACATTACCCTGATGAATATGTGCCTGTGGGGTCAATTGGGGATGCTGAGATTCTATGTGTGGCTCAGAGGAGGCTACCATGACTAAAAAATCTCCAAAAATAAATAGAATAAATCATAGAATTCAGGAAGATCGTCTGATGTATAACAACAAGCAGTGAGCTACACATTTGTTCGATCACTTCCTGACCATGCATGTGAGGCTATAATGTGCTAGGATTCAACATGCTGAAGGAATTAAACTGACATGGAAAATAAACAAAGAAAAATCTCAAAGAATTTGTATACATCGACATACAATTTATACATCAGAGCCAAAACCCATAATACGTTGCAGACTCTGTTTTTTTGCACTGTAACAGGCGAGAATAAGCATGATCAATTGCACTGACACCCTCTTAACCTCTACCTGGGCATTTTGCTGTATAGCTCTGGTGTTACAGCCGATCTCTGTGGTTTTTTCAGTTGGAATTTTAGCAGAGGTGCTTATAATCTTACTGAGCCTTAGCACTTGATGTTAAAAGATATTGTGCAAGGGGCTGTTTATGGCAATGGAGTGTGTTATTTCTAAAATAGCAGTGAAGACGATGAAAATACAATCCAGGAAGTCCAGTCAGGATTCAGAGAAGGATAATACATTGGCCCGAAGGTTTCAGAATACTGCTGATTAAAAAGACCTGTAAACGTATAAAGACAAGAAAAGGAAACTATAGAAAACAATCTAATGTTGGCCGGGCATTGATAGAAATACTGCAAATTGAAAGGCATGCAACAATAATGAAGGCTTCTAAGCTGCAAAAACGAAAAACACAAACAATACAGACACTTACCTGCAGGCTGTACACGGATACAGTATGGACCTGAGTTTCAAGCAACTATTCAGAGGGACTATATAAAAGTAAACATAAGACAAGAAGAAGAAACTATGAAAACAATCTCATCAATTTGGCCAGCATTGAAGTAGAAATACTTGCAAATTGAAATACAACCAATATTGAGCTTCGCTGCATAAAACAAAACACAAACAATACAGAACACCCTACTGCCGGTATATACCGGATACCAGTGGACCCTGGGTTCCAAAACTTCTAACTATTCTAGAGCAAAGTAACAAACGTATTGCAAACGTAAACAACCTTGAAAGTTGAAGGGTTTCCTGGTTCAAAATGCTCTGGAAACTTCGTACTTCAAACCTTTTTTTGTTTTTTTAATTATGGAAACCTACTCTGATTTCTACCACTATGTGTTTCAGTTTAAGGTTAATGCATGGACTCTCCAGTAATCCATAACTTATGTATTATGTACTAGTACTGTTATGCCATGATAAGGTCAAGACACATAGAAATGATGCCACATGGAAAACTTTGGGTGGTGAAGTCTAAATGCAATGAAGGTTTATATATATATACCCACCCTATATATATATGGGTAGGTAACTGTAAACGTAGCATGTGAGTATGTTTTCCTAAATAGGGAAACTGAGACCAGCACTGGTGTCACTTCAAGATTGGCCAATCAAACACAGTCTTGTCTCTGAAGGCAGGAAGAAATATCAGAGATTCTTTTCATTCAAGATTTGGGGCGTGATGGCATCTTCACAGTTTGTCTTCCTATCCTGACATGTCTGTTTTGTTTGAATCACTTCAGATTGGCCAATCCAGAAACACAGTCTTGTCTCTGAGAAATGAAGAAAATATCGAGATTCTTTTCCATTTCAAGACAAGATTTGGGACGTGATGGCATCTTCACAGTTTGTCTTCTATCTGACATGTCGGCTGAATATACAGTTAGCTTAATCAAACGATCTTCTCTCTGAAAAATTGGAGAAAATATCGAGATTCTTTTCTCATTTCAAGACAAAAATTTTGGGCGAATGATAGCATCTTCAAAGTTTGTCTTCTGTGTCTGACATGTCTGTTCTTGAGAGAAAAGAAATAGGTAGGTGGTTATATTATTTGGCTCCAGATTTGGATTTTTTGATTTCATGCTTGGCACGCTCTTTAATACAATAAATTTTTATATAATGATGTTATTCATTATGAATAATAAAGGCGTTTCCATTTCCTTCTTTATTTCTCATGTAAAAGCTTCAGCTCAGAGGAACTGATCGAAAAAATTAACATCTCAATAACTGATGCATCAAAAGAGAATGTTTTATATCAGCTAATATTGAGAGAAATAAGTAACTTTCCAATGTTTCCTATGACCGAGGATATCACTCTTCTGAGATATAAGCAAACTCTGGGGACAAGAAGCCAAAAACTCATCTCTTCCTCATTCTAAAAAGAATTTTATCATGAATTAAGAACAATCCACAGCTTTAGACTGGATACTGAAAAAATATAAAGTGCTTGACCAATTTCTGATTTGAACATTTTCAGATTCAAGCTGACTTTTCTACTACTATAGCACATAGCACCACAATGGTCCTAACGTTTATGGAAAACCACTATTGACCTACTCAGGATTGTGAAAGGATTCAGGTTTCAACAGCCAAACTTTGGTCACGTCAGTAGAGGTGTCTGAGACCTTCTATTCAGCCTCAGAATTCTTGACTCTGCTGACTCAACTGTACAGTCACACACACTGGGACCTGTGCTGCACCAGAGAACTCAGTGTTCACTGGTTCCAAATGCTCCTGAAGAAATCTCATCCAGGACTCATTTTACCCCACCCATGGAGAAAGGAAGGATCAGTGTGAGAAAACCCAACACACAAACACACACACTATTACACATAAGCTTGTCTCTGACGAACCTGAATCTTTCTCCATGCTGCAGGACCCTGTGCTGCTGACTTTGAATGAACACCAGAGATAAAAGCTGAAAACTTCAGTTTCTGATACCTGGCCTGTTTTGCAGATGAAAAGACTCTGTAGTCTTGGTGTATTTCTTGAGTGGAACTCTGACCCATCAACACTCTACATCCATCAAATATTATGCTGGCTTTCTCACTGTACAGAGACTGAGCAACAACAACTGTCAAGGTGAAAGTGGTAATGGATTTGTATCTGATAGCTTATATGATCACTCAATAATCATTTTAAATAACAATATTTTTTTTCTTTGTTTTATATATCAAGTGTCTCAAGGCCAATTTCAGCTCCCTCTACAGCTAATATGCTGGAGGTGAATATTGTTACTATATAAGTGAACCGTTGATTCATGCATACTGGCCTTGTCAGAAATATCATGTAGACACTGTTCTGTTTGGGACTAGGACCAAGCTGGGCTTTAAATGTGAGTATTGATGATATGTTGAGCTTTATCTACATTCAGTTGCTAGTTATTCATAGGTTACTTTTCCATCAGACTTTGGAGATAGACATACAGAGATAAAAATACAAACTCAGTTTTGCAGGAAGTACCTGGCACATCTGCAGATGAATCTTATACTTCTCGTAGCCATTATCTTCTCCAGTGGGAGAGTCTAAAAGGTGCAATACATACCCTGCCATCTATACTCAGTATTATGCTCTGGCTTTCTCACTGTACAAAAGATAAAACAAAACAACAACTGTAACAAAAGGAAAGGTAAGTGGTAATGGTTTTATTATCCTGATAAGCTTCTATTCACGCAGTTGTAGCTTTTGAATAAAAGTAAGCTTTTACAGCCAATATTTTACAAATGAGGAGCTGCTCAAAAAGGAAGACTATCAGCTCCCTCACAACAAGCATATCCGGAGGTGACCTACTTTTAATGGCAAAGATCATTACTGATCTCATTTGAAATCCATTTTGAATAGAACAATAATTATCATGTTTTGTGGATATTCTAAAAAACTTCTCTCCAGGAACTGAGATCCTAATCCACTTCAGCGTCTTTTTCCTTCCTCAGGGGTTACAGAGGAACAAGCACGACCTCCATTATGCTGCTTTGGAGATATTCAACCCCAACTTGCCCAGCAGATCAAAAGAAGACACCAAGGAATACACGCCGATAATGAGCTGTGTATGGCCTCCAGCTTAAAGAAATAAAGATAGAATTTACATTTTATATATTTCTGTATAAAATGGGATTTTTGCCTATTGTGTATGTTGATCTGGATTTTTGAGATATACAGTGTTTGTGTAGCCTCATGCCTTGGTGGGTAGTGAATTGAGATCTGCAGTGTTCCTAGGAATTATGTGTTCATAATGAGATTCTTCATTCGCCTCATCATTTGCTCCCAATAATGTGACAACATTAAGTACTGATGCAAAAGAAAAAATATTGCTTAATAATATGTGTAGTAGAGCAGGAAGTAGGAGGTAGGAGTGTTGGGTTGAAGGTGAGTGGTTGCGGAATGCGTCGTCGAGACTTTCATGCTGAGAAGACCAGAGATCAGGTTTCACAGACCTATAGATGATAATAGACTAGTTTTTTTTTTTAGAATTATAAGCACAATATTTTGCTTAATAATAATCATACCACACTTTTTATATAACTGAGTGTAAGGTACAAGAACTTTTAAAAACATTGTGCCGCAGATTGTAAATTTATATTATCTACAGACCACATGCAATTAAACCGGACTTAGACATGTCCAGACCAACCAAACTGAATCATATATATGTGCCTATGTGTACCATTTTTATATCATTAGTGATCTAATAAAGATAATCTCTATTTGTGAGAACCACGTTTAGGTTTGTGAACTACTTATTTAAGAGTATATAATGTGATAGTTCATATCTGGTGAGCTCATCATTTGTTCTTTGGAAATTCTGCACTCCATATCATGCAACCACACAACCACATTAACTTCCATCATCTTGATTTTGAAAAAACAAATCAAGATGGTTGAAGTTGATAGACAGAGTTTTTATTCCAAAGGCGTTTTCGATGATTTGATCTCAAGAGAACATTATTCTGGAAATCTGGTGTGATTTGATGTACGGTGAATGAACAAAATTTGGTACAGTTTAAATACAGTAAGGAACAAAATCCACGCATAATATAATGTAAACATTTATCAAAACTAGGTATAAACAGGTCTATTTTTCCCTCATGGACTCCCAGGTGGCAGAATATCCAGAAGATGCTCACTATATCGCATTCAAGAGTTACAATTTATGGACGACATGGCCAATAAGCAGTGTCACAAATTGTCAGAGACTTTTTAGAAAAAGGACTCTACAGGTTGTTCTTGTTACTATACTTGGCGAATACGCATTTGCTTCATGTTCAAGCAGTAAGCAGTATTTAGTTTTAGTATTTTCATTTGTTTTTCTAGCATTCTACAAATATACCCTTTTCATTGATTTTACTTCAGCATTCAATCCTAGCCTCCCTCCAAGCCTGATCTGCAAGGTCAGACAGCTTATCAACCTTTCTACTCTCACGCCACTGGACTTCTGACTTTAAACATTAACAGACCAAAAATCATGTTAAGTTGAAGTTAAACCCTCTCTCTCCTCACTCTGTCATCCTGAACACACTGCCCACCTGGGGCTGCTTGCTTAGCCTTCTGCTCCTCCCTTTTCACCCCAAGACTGCCACTGTTTTGTAACAGCTTACCTTTGTAATCAAGTTTGCGATGACCTTTCATGGTGCTAGGCTTGACAGTCAGAGGAGATGATGAGACTCCTTATAGAGACAAGGGTCAGCAGCACCTGGCCAGCCTGACGATTATATGCCGACAGACAACCTGGCCCCATAATACCAAGAAGACTGGGAAATCTGTTGTGGACTTAAGGCAAGGGCAGTTACAGAAAGCCACACACAGAGCCCACATCTGCATTAACAGGGTCATGTAGGAGAGCATGTATCAAGTGTCCCCCACTATTCCTTGGAGTCCCACCATCATCTGACAACCTTAGCGGTCACTGGGAAATCCTCCAGCCTTTTTAAAATGGTGTGAGCAGCGCTTTTTGTTGGAATTCATGCTTATGCAACCTATAAAGGCTTGTCTCACCTGTTTTCCAGGATACCAGTGGACTTTGACCGCTGCCACACTGAGAGCATTCTCAACAACTGTATCTTAATGTAGGGTATGGTAATTGCATAAATGGGAACAAAAACAACCAGCACATGGTGAGAAAAGCTGCCCAAAAGGGATCACTGTCCATTCATTTACCCACCACTCAGAACTGTTTACAACTGGCAACCTTTTCCATGGCAGGTGAAAACCAAGCCATCAAGAAATGCTCCACTAACCCCTGAACACTGTAGACTTTCCTTCCAGCCCATCCCATCTGGCAGGCTTTACAGGAGACCTCCATTCCCTCCAGCCAGGCTTGGGAGCTTTGTCCTCAGTCTGTGACCCTACTATAACTTCGTGACATCATGCAACATTGTAGCACTCTTCATTGAACTGTGTCAGTACTTCTATTTATTACTGCTTTTGCACTGGGAAGCAGAATCTGTAAAACATTGTTCCAGATACCAGATCTTTGTCTACATTATTTATGAAAATAAAACCCTTATATATACTTTACTATTTCTAAATCTGCCACATACATCTCTATATATGCGCTGTTTTCGCTTCTGATTATACATATGTAATTATAGATGCATTACCGCTCTCCACTGTCAACTTTTCCATTGCATAAATACTGTGAAAATAGCTTTCACTTCTTCTGTAGTGCTATATCTCTACTTTCTGCAACATAATGGTATTCTTTTGCACTTTTGGTTGGATGCTAATTCCATTTCATTGCCTTTGTACCTTGATTCTGCACAATCATAGGTAAAAGTGGAATCTAATACTCCGTCTCAATAGTTCATCATGTGACGAAATAATACTTCACAATAGAAGAATCTTGAGCGGTAAACGTCTGTTCGAAGAAACAACCACCAATGTCTTGACATTTGTTGGCGAAAGGCCTATCTCTTTATATTCTTAATAAACAGTAGTTGTTGTCCTCTACAAGCCAAGTATTTCACCGTGCCCTCATTATATTTTTATTTCATTGGTGTTATAAATCAGGATGTAATATTGTTTTATCAAATATTCAATTCAAATAATTTTACTATTCTTTCCTTTTTGATCATTTTTAATTCGGAGATTCTAAAATTTGAGGTTACTTTTTGTGAGTTTATTCTATGAGATTAACTTATGGAGACCATAATATATGCACTCTAAAAGCGATATATATTAAAATGATCTTTTGGTCAAGTGTTTATTATACTGGTATTTATTAAATTATGAAATACATGATGTTGTCAATTATCTCGTTTAACACAATAATAATAACACAGAAATATATATATATATATATATATATATATATATATATATATATATAGAAAGTTATATATATATATATATTATGTGTGTATGTGCGTGTCACCATATACATCTTGACTTCACTATATAGGTAGTAATGAACATATGATCATGTTTCCTAAATAAAACTGAGCACAATGTCATAGATTGGCAATCAAACACAGTCTTGTCTCTCTGAAGAGTATGAAAAGTATCGAGATTCTTTTCATTTCAAGACAAAATTCGGACATGATAGCATCTTCAAAGTTTGTCTTCTATCTGACGCATGTCTGTTGTTCTGGGGAAAATAGGTGGTGGGTTATATTATTTGGCTCCAGTTGCGTTTTAGTTCGCAACTCTTCATGCAATACTTTTGTACCATTGATGTAATTCGATATGTACATAATGGCTTCCATTTTCCTTTATTCTCATTACCTTCAGCTCAGAACCCCAATGGTCTGAAAATTGGCCTCAACGATGCATCAAGGAGACGTTTTATATCAGCTAATATTTAGAACACATTGACTTTTGCAATGTTTATATGGGGTGATTATGCAGGACAGCTCTTCTCAGGTATAAGCAAACTCTGGGACAAAGCCAGGCTCATCTCTTCTTCTTTTTTATGTGTGTGATGCCAGAAATGAATTTTATCATAGATTCATAATTCACGCTTTAGACTGGCTTTCTGAAAGAACTTAAAAATCATGACAGTTCTGGTTTGAACCTTTGCGATTCCAGCAACTACTACTGTGTATACCAAATAATTAGTATATCTCTTTGTGAGGTATATGGAAGAGCACTATTCTCTGATGTAAGATTCAGGTTTCCGCTTAGCCAAACTTTATCCCATTGGGGTCGGTGTCTGAGACCTTTCAGCCTGAGGCTCTGTGACTTCAACTGTACAGTCCACACTGGACCAAAGTTAGAGAACTCAGTGTTCACTGGTTCAAATACTCTGAAGAATCTCATCCAGACCTAGCTTTACACCCATGGAGACAGGGAAGGATCAGTGTGGTTAAACCCAACAGACACAAACACACACCTGTTACCATAATTTGTTTCTGACTTAACCTGAATCTTTCTCATGCTGGGACCTATTACTGTGCTGTTGTCTCATGTATTAAGCATTCTGTTTGGAAACGACCAAACTGACTTAAATGTGAGTAATAATATATAGAGCTTTGTCTTTATTCAGTTGAGAGTTAATCAAGGTTACTTTTCCAATAAACTTTGAATGAACACAGAGATAAAAAGCTGAAACTCTCGGTTTCTGATACCTGGCTGTCTGTAGATGCAAGAAGACTTGTGGTCTTGGTGGTTTCTTGAGTGGAGGTCTGACCATCACCACCATCATCAGTGTATTATACTGTGGCTTTTCTCACTGTAATAAGATACACAAGAGCAACGCATCGTCACAAGCTGCAATGGTTGCATTCTGATAGCTTGTATTCACTCAATAATAATTTTTAATAACAATATATTTTCTTTGTTTCATATCAGTGTCTCAAGGCTTCATTTTTCAGCTCCCTCCCACAGCTAATGCTGAGGTGATATTATTTATATAAGTTAACTGTTGAATTCCAGCTTCATCATGATGTGTTAAATAGCATAACAATTGTGTATATTATTCTCTCACTGATGTGCCATATTTTTTTTTTCACTTTTACAAGGTTACTAAGATGCAGACCACCTCCATTATGCTGCTTTTTAGAAACAACAGTCAACCCAAGAAGGAGGCAGAGAGATGACACCACGAGTCAGTGTGTGTACTCCAAGAAGGGAAGCAGAGCTGGGACATGGTTGATCAGAACTTTGGTTTTGTGCAATGAATAATTTTCTTGACATTAGTTTCTAGATGCTATGTAGATATTCTTTAAATAGGAGCAGTTAAACATCAGTTATGGTGAATGATGATGATAGAATGTGTTGCAATAAATGAATTGAAGAAGTTTTGCACGATGCCATAAGCCCAATAACTTAAGCAATAACTCAACAACCACCATCAGATCATGTAACAGCTAAGCAACCATTGCCCTGTAGAGTCTGCTACAGAAATCTGGAGTTAGTAGCTTGAGTGAT
>JADGDC010000361.1:0-84000 GCA_016859345.1 Istiophorus platypterus
CTGACGTCTCTTTAATGGTTGTTGCCTCACTTGTGGGAACAATAGTTGATGACAGTGGCAGTGTAGTTGCAGTTATTGGTGTGGAAGTCAATGGTGAGTTTGAAAGAGTCGTTGAGGCTTCTGTGGATGAAGCACTTTGAGGACTTGTTCTTGTTGTTTGAGTATTCTGAGGGGTTGAGGCTTGTGTGGCAACAGTAGCAGTGGAAGAAGTTGAAGAGCCTATGGATTCAGTTGCTGTGGTCACTGGCACAGAATGAGTTGATGAAGTAGGCAATACTGTCGATGTTTGTGGACCGGAAGAGGTGATGATTGACGTCTCTTTAATGGTTGTTGCCTCACTTGTGGGAACAATAGTTGATGACAGTGGCAGTGTAGTTGCAGTTATTGGTGTGGAAGTCAATGGTGAGTTTGAAAGAGTCGTTGAGGCTTCTGTGGATGAAGCACTTTGAGGACTTGTTCTTGTTGTTTGAGTATTCTGAGGGGTTGAGGCTTGTGTGGCAACAGTAGCAGTGGAAGAAGTTGAAGAGCCTATGGATTCAGTTGCCGTGGTCATTGGCACAGAATGAGTTGACAAAGTAGGAGACGCTGTAGATGTTTGTGGACCGGAAGAGGTGATGACTGACGTCTCTTTAATGGTTGTTGCCTCATTTGTGGGAACAATAGTTGATGACAGTGGCACTGTAGTTGCACTTATTAGTGTGGAAGTCAATGGTGAGTTCGAAAGAGTCGTTGAGGCTTCTGTGGATGAAGCACTTTGCGGACTTGTTCTTGTTGTTTGAGTATTCTGAGGGGTTGAAGCTTGTGTGGCAACAGTAGCAGTGGAAGAAGTCGAAGAGCCTATGGATTCAGTTGCTGTGGTCACTGGCACAGAATGAGTTGATGAAGTAGGCAATAATGTCGATGTTTGTGGACCAGTAGAGGTGATGATTGACGTCTCTTTAATGGTTGTTGCCTCACTTGTGGGAACAATAGTTGATGACAGTGGCAGTGTAGTTGCAGTTATTGGTGTGGAAGTCAATGGTGAGTTTGAAAGAGTCGTTGAGGCTTCTGTGGATGAAGCACTTTGCGGACTTGTTCTTGTTGTTTGAGTATTCTGAGGGGTTGAAGCTTGTGTTGCAACAGCAGCAGTGGAAGAAGGTGAAGAGCCTATGGATTCAGTTGCCGTGGTCATTGGCACAGAATGAGTTGACGAAGTAGGAGACGCTGTAGATGTTTGTGGACCGGTAGAGGTGATGACTGACGTCTCTTTAATGGTTGTTGCCTCACTTGTGGGAACAATAGTTGATGACAATGGCAGTGTAGTTGCAGTTATTGGTGTGGAAGTCAATGGTGAGTTTGAAAGAGTTGTTGAGGCTTCTGTGGATGAAGCACTTTGAGCACTTGTTCCTGTTGTTTGAGTATTCTGAGGGGTTGAGGCTTGTGTGGCAACAGTAGCAGTGGAAGAAGTTGAAGAGCCTATGGATTCAGTTGCTGTGGTCACTGGCACAGAATGAGTTGATGAAGTAGGCGATACTGTAGATGTTTGTGGACCGGAAGAGGTGATGACTGACGTCTCTTTAATGGTTGTTGCCTCACTTGTGGGAACAATAGTTGATGACAATGGCAGTGTAGTTGCAGTTATTGGTGTGGAAGTCAATGGTGAGTTTGAAAGAGTCGTTGAGGCTTCTGTGGATGAAGCACTTTGCGGACTTGTTCTTGTTGTTTGAGTATTCTGAGGGGTTGAAGCTTGTGTGGCAACAGTAGCAGTGGAAGAAGTTGAAGAGCCTATGGATTCAGTTGCCGTGGTCACTGGCACAGAATGAGTTGACGAAGTAGGCGACGCTGTAGATGTTTGTGGACCGGTAGAGGTGATGACTGACGTCTCTTTAATGGTTGTTGCCTCACTTGTGGGAACAATAGTTGATGACAATGGCAGTGTAGTTGCAGTTATTGGTGTGGAAGTCAATGGTGAGTTTGATAGAGTCGTTGAGGCTTCTGTGGATGAAGCACTTTGCGGACTTGTTCTTGTTGTTTGAGTATTCTGAGGGGTTGAAGCTTGTGTGGCAACAGTAGCAGTGGAAGAAGTCGAAGAGCCTATGGATTCAGTTGCTGTGGTCACTGGCACAGAATGAGTTGATGAAGTAGGCGACGCTGTAGATGTTCGTGGACCGGACGAGGTGATGATTGACGTCTCTTTAATGGTTGTTGCCTCACTTGTGGGAACAATAGTTGATGACAGTGGCAGTGTAGTTGCAGTTATTGGTGTGGAAGTCAATGGTGAGTTTGAAAGAGTCGTTGAGGATTCTGTGGATGAAGCACTTTGAGGACTTGTTCTTGTTGTTTGAGTATTCTGAGGGGTTGAAGCTTGTGTGGCAACAGTAGCAGTGGAAGAAGTTGAAGAGCCTATGGATTCAGTTGCTGTGGTCACTGGCACAGAATGAGTTGATGAAGTAGGCGATACTGTAGATGTTTGTGGACCGGAAGAGGTGATGATTGACGTCTCTTTAATGGTTGTTGCCTCACTTGTGGGAACAATAGTTGATGACAATGGCAGTGTAGTTGCAGTTATTGGTGTGGAAGTCAATGGTGAGTTTGAAAGAGTCGTTGAGGCTTCTGTGGATGAAGCACTTTGAGGACTTGTTCTTGTTGTTTGAGTATTCTGAGGGGTTGAAGCTTGTGTGGCAACAGTAGCAGTGGAAGAAGGTGAAGAGCCCATTGCTATACTTGTCGTGGTTGGCATAGACTGTGTTGATGAAGTAGGCGACACTGTAGATGTTTGTGGACCGGAAGAGGTGATGACTGACGTCTCTTTAATGGTTGTTGCCTCACTTGTGGGAACAATAGTTGATGACAGTGGCAGTGTAGTTGTTGTTATTGGTGTGGAAGTCAATGGTGAGTTTGAAAGAGTCGTTGAGGCTTCTGTGGATGAAGCACTTTGAGGACTTGTTCTTGTTGTTTGAGTATTCTGAGGGGTTGAAGCTTGTGTGGCAACAGTAGCAGTGGAAGAAGGTGAAGAGCCCATTGCTATACTTGTCGTGGTTGGCATAGACTGTGTTGATGAAGTAGGCGACACTGTAGATGTTTGTGGACCGGTAGAGGTGATGACTGACGTCTCTTTAATGGTTGTTGCCTCACTTGTGGGAACAATAGTTGATGACAGTGGCAGTGTAGTTGCAGTTATTGGTGTGGAAGTCAATGGTGAGTTTGAAAGAGTCGTTGAGGCTTCTGTGGATGAAGCACTTTGAGCACTTGTTCCTGTTGTTTGAGTATTCTGAGGGGTTGAGGCTTGTGTGGCAACAGTAGCAGTGGAAGAAGGTGAAGAGCCCATTGATATACTTGTCGTGGTTGGCATAGACTGTGTTGATGAAGTAGGCGACACTGTAGATGTTTGTGGACCGGTAGAGGTGATGACTGATGTCTCTTTAATGGTTGTTGCCTCACTTGTGGGAACAATAGTTGATGACAGTGGCAGTGTAGTTGCAGTTATTGGTGTGGAAGTCAATGGTGAGTTTGAAAGAGTCGTTGAGGCTTCTGTGGATGAAGCACTTTGCGGACTTGTTCTTGTTGTTTGAGTATTCTGAGGGGTTGAAGCTTGCGTGGCAACAGTAGCAGTGGAAGAAGTTGAAGAGCCTATGGATTCAGTTGCTGTGGTCATTGGCACAGAATGAGTTGACGAAGTAGGAGACGCTGTAGATGTTTGTGGACCGGACGAGGTGATGATTGACGTCTCTTTAATGGTTGTTGCCTCACTTGTGGCAACAATAGTTGATGACAGTGGCAGTGTAGTTGCAGTTATTGGTGTGGAAGTCAATGGTGAGTTTGAAAGAGTCGTTGAGGCTTCTGTGGATGAAGCACTTTGAGGACTTGTTCTTGTTGTTTGAGTATTCTGAGGGGTTGAGGCTTGTGTGGCAACAGTAGCAGTGGAAGAAGGTGAAGAGCCCATTGATATACTTGTCGTGGTTGGCATAGACTGTGTTGATGAAGTAGGCGATACTGTAGATGTTTGTGGACCGGTAGAGGTGATGACTGACGTCTCTTTAATGGTTGTTGCCTCACTTGTTGGAACAATAGTTGATGACAGTGGCAGTGTAGTTGCTGTTATTGGTGTGGAAGTCAATGGTGATTGTGAAAGAGTCGTTGAGGCTTCTGTGGATGAAGCACTTTGCGGACTTGTTCTTGTTGTTTGAGTATTCTGAGGGGTTGAGCTTCAGTGGCAACAGTAGCAGTGGAAGAAGTTGAAGAACCTATGGATTCAGTTGCTGTGGTCACTGGCACAGAATGAGTTGATGAAGTAGGCAATACTGTCGATGTTTGTGGACCGGAAGAGGTGATGATTGACGTCTCTTTAATGGTTGTTGCCTCACTTGTGGCAACAATAGTTGATGACAGTGGCAGTGTAGTTGCAGTTATTGGTGTGGAAGTCAATGGTGAGTTTGAAAGAGTCGTTGAGGCTTCTGTGGATGAAGCACTTTGAGGACTTGTTCTTGTTGTTTGAGTATTCTGAGGGGTTGAGGCTTGTGTGGCAACAGTAGCAGTGGAAGAAGTTGAAGAGCCTATGGATTCAGTTGCCGTGGTCATTGGCACAGAATGAGTTGATGAAGTAGGAGACGCTGTAGATGTTTGTGGACCGGAAGAGGTGATGACTGACGTCTCTTTAATGGTTGTTGCCTCACTTGTGGGAACAATAGTTGATGACAGTGGCAGTGTAGTTGCAGTTATTGGTGTGGAAGTCAATGCTGAGTTTGAAAGAGTCGTTGAGGCTTCTGTGGATGAAGCACTTTGCGGACTTGTTCTTGTTGTTTGAGTATTCTGAGGGGTTGAAGCTTGTGTGGCAACAGTAGCAGTGGAAGAAGTTGAAGAGCCTATGGATTCAGTTGCTGTGGTCACTGGCACAGAATGAGTTGATGAAGTAGATGATGCTGTAGATGTTTGTGGACCGGAAGAGGTGATGATTGACGTCTCTTTAATGGTTGTTGCCTCACTTGTGGGAACAATAGTTGATGACAGTGGCACTGTAGTTGCACTTATTAGTGTGGAAGTCAATGGTGAGTTTGAAAGAGTCGTTGAGGCTTCTGTGGATGAAGCACTTTGAGCACTTGTTCCTGTTGTTTGAGTATTCTGAGGGGTTGAGGCTTGTGTGGCAACAGTAGCAGTGGAAGAAGTTGAAGAGCCTATGGATTCAGTTGCTGTGGTCACTGGCACAGAATGAGTTGATGAAGTAGGCGATACTGTAGATGTTTGTGGACCGGAAGAGGTGATGACTGACGTCTCTTTAATGGTTGTTGCCTCACTTGTGGGAACAATAGTTGATGACAATGGCAGTGTAGTTGCAGTTATTGGTGTGGAAGTCAATGGTGAGTTTGAAAGAGTCGTTGAGGCTTCTGTGGATGAAGCACTTTGCGGACTTGTTCTTGTTGTTTGAGTATTCTGAGGGGTTGAAGCTTGTGTGGCAACAGTAGCAGTGGAAGAAGTTGAAGAGCCTATGGATTCAGTTGCCGTGGTCATTGGCACAGAATGAGTTGACGAAGTAGGCGACGCTGCAGATGTTTGTGGACCGGTAGAGGTGATGACTGACGTCTCTTTAATGGTTGTTGCCTCACTTGTGGCAACAATAGTTGATGACAATGGCAGTGTAGTTGCAGTTATTGGTGTGGAAGTCAATGGTGAGTTTGATAGAGTCGTTGAGGCTTCTGTGGATGAAGCACTTTGCGGACTTGTTCTTGTTGTTTGAGTATTCTGAGGGGTTGAAGCTTGTGTGGCAACAGTAGCAGTGGAAGAAGTCGAAGAGCCTATGGATTCAGTTGCTGTGGTCACTGGCACAGAATGAGTTGATGAAGTAGGCGACGCTGTAGATGTTTGTGGACCAGACGAGGTGATGATTGACGTCTCTTTAATGGTTGTTGCCTCACTTGTGGGAACAATAGTTGAGGAAAGTGGCAGTGTAGTTGCAGTTATTGGTGTGGAAGTCAATGGTGAGTTTGAACGAGTCGTTGAGGCTTCTGTGGATGAAGCACTTTGAGGACTTGTTCTTGTTGTTTGAGTATTCTGAGGGGTTGAAGCTTGTGTGGCAACAGTAGCAGTGGAAGAAGTTGAAGAGCCTATGGATTCAGTTGCTGTGGTCACTGGCACAGAATGAGTTGATGAAGTAGGCGATACTGTAGATGTTAGTGGACCGGAAGAGGTGATGATTGACGTCTCTTTAATGGTTGTTGCCTCACTTGTGGGAACAATAGTTGATGACAGTGGCAGTGTAGTTGCAGTTATTGGTGTGGAAGTCAATGGTGAGTTTGAAAGAGTCGTTGAGGCTTCTGTGGATGAAGCACTTTGAGGACTTGTTCTTGTTGTTTGAGTATTCTGAGGGGTTGAAGCTTGTGTGGCAACAGTAGCAGTGGAAGAAGGTGAAGAGCCCATTGATATACTTGTCGTGGTTGGCATAGACTGTGTTGATGAAGTAGGCGACACTGTAGATGTTTGTGGACCGGTAGAGGTGATGACTGACGTCTCTTTAATGGTTGTTGCCTCACTTGTGGGAACAATAGTTGATGACAGTGGCAGTGTAGTTGCAGTTATTGGTGTGGAAGTCAATGGTGAGTTTGAAAGAGTCGTTGAGGCTTCTGTGGATGAAGCACTTTGAGCACTTGTTCCTGTTGTTTGAGTATTCTGAGGGGTTGAGGCTTGTGTGGCAACAGTAGCAGTGGAAGAAGGTGAAGAGCCCATTGATATACTTGTCATGGTTGGCATAGACTGTGTTGATGAAGTAGGCGACACTGTAGATGTTTGTGGACCGGTAGAGGTGATGATTGACGTCTCTTTAATGGTTGTTGCCTCACTTGTGGGAACAATAGTTGATGACAGTGGCAGTGTAGTTGCAGTTATTGGTGTTGAAGTCAATGGTGAGTTTGAAAGAGTCGTTGAGGCTTCTGTGGATGAAGCACTTTGCGGACTTGTTCTTGTTGTTTGAGTATTCTGAGGGGTTGAAGCTTGCGTGGCAACAGTAGCAGTGGAAGAAGTTGAAGAGCCTATGGATTCAGTTGCTGTGGTCATTGGCACAGAATGAGTTGACGAAGTAGGAGACGCTGTAGATGTTTGTGGACCGGACGAGGTGATGATTGACGTCTCTTTAATGGTTGTTGCCTCACTTGTGGCAACAATAGTTGATGACAGTGGCAGTGTAGTTGCAGTTATTGGTGTGGAAGTCAATGGTGAGTTTGAAAGAGTCGTTGAGGCTTCTGTGGATGAAGCACTTTGAGGACTTGTTCTTGTTGTTTGAGTATTCTGAGGGGTTGAGGCTTGTGTGGCAACAGTAGCAGTGGAAGAAGGTGAAGAGCCCATTGATATACTTGTCGTGGTTGGCATAGACTGTGTTGATGAAGTAGGCGATACTGTAGATGTTTGTGGACCGGTAGAGGTGATGACTGACGTCTCTTTAATGGTTGTTGCCTCACTTGTGGGAACAATAGTTGATGACAGTGGCAGTGTAGTTGCTGTTATTGGTGTGGAAGTCAATGGTGATTGTGAAAGAGTCGTTGAGGCTTCTGTGGATGAAGCACTTTGAGGACTTGTTCTTGTTGTTTGAGTATTCTGAGGGGTTGAGGCTTGTGTGGCAACAGTAGCAGTGGAAGAAGTTGAAGAACCTATGGATTCAGTTGCTGTGGTCACTGGCACAGAATGAGTTGATGAAGTAGGCAATACTGTCGATGTTTGTGGACCGGAAGAGGTGATGATTGACGTCTCTTTAATGGTTGTTGCCTCACTTGTGGCAACAATAGTTGATGACAGTGGCAGTGTAGTTGCAGTTATTGGTGTGGAAGTCAATGGTGAGTTTGAAAGAGTCGTTGAGGCTTCTGTGGATGAAGCACTTTGAGGACTTGTTCTTGTTGTTTGAGTATTCTGAGGGGTTGAGGCTTGTGTGGCAACAGTAGCAGTGGAAGAAGTTGAAGAGCCTATGGATTCAGTTGCCGTGGTCATTGGCACAGAATGAGTTGATGAAGTAGGAGACGCTGTAGATGTTTGTGGACCGGAAGAGGTGATGACTGACGTCTCTTTAATGGTTGTTGCCTCACTTGTGGGAACAATAGTTGATGACAGTGGCAGTGTAGTTGCAGTTATTGGTGTGGAAGTCAATGCTGAGTTTGAAAGAGTCGTTGAGGCTTCTGTGGATGAAGCACTTTGCGGACTTGTTCTTGTTGTTTGAGTATTCTGAGGGGTTGAAGCTTGTGTGGCAACAGTAGCAGTGGAAGAAGTTGAAGAGCCTATGGATTCAGTTGCTGTGGTCATTGGCACAGAATGAGTTGATGAAGTAGATGATGCTGTAGATGTTTGTGGACCGGAAGAGGTGATGACTGACGTCTCTTTAATGGTTGTTGCCTCACTTGTGGGAACAATAGTTGATGACAATGGCAGTGTAGTTGCAGTTATTGGTGTGGAAGTCAATGGTGAGTTTGAAAGAGTCGTTGAGGCTTCTGTGGATGAAGCACTTTGAGCACTTGTTCCTGTTGTTTGAGTATTCTGAGGGGTTGAGGCTTGTGTGGCAACAGTAGCAGTGGAAGAAGTTGAAGAGCCTATGGATTCAGTTGCTGTGGTCACTGGCACAGAATGAGTTGATGAAGTAGGCGATACTGTAGATGTTTGTGGACCGGAAGAGGTGATGACTGACGTCTCTTTAATGGTTGTTGCCTCACTTGTGGGAACAATAGTTGATGACAGTGGCAGTGTAGTTGCAGTTATTGGTGTGGAAGTCAATGGTGAGTTTGAAAGAGTCGTTGAGGCTTCTGTGGATGAAGCACTTTGCGGACTTGTTCTTGTTGTTTGAGTATTCTGAGGGGTTGAAGCTTGTGTGGCAACAGTAGCAGTGGAAGAAGTTGAAGAGCCTATGGATTCAGTTGCCGTGGTCATTGGCACAGAATGAGTTGACGAAGTAGGCGACGCTGCAGATGTTTGTGGACCGGTAGAGGTGATGACTGACGTCTCTTTAATGGTTGTTGCCTCACTTGTGGGAACAATAGTTGATGACAATGGCAGTGTAGTTGCAGTTATTGGTGTGGAAGTCAATGGTGAGTTTGATAGAGTCGTTGAGGCTTCTGTGGATGAAGCACTTTGCGGACTTGTTCTTGTTGTTTGAGTATTCTGAGGGGTTGAAGCTTGTGTGGCAACAGTAGCAGTGGAAGAAGTCGAAGAGCCTATGGATTCAGTTGCTGTGGTCACTGGCACAGAATGAGTTGATGAAGTAGGCGATACTGTAGATGTTAGTGGACCGGAAGAGGTGATGATTGACGTCTCTTTAATGGTTGTTGCCTCACTTGTGGGAACAATAGTTGATGACAGTGGCAGTGTAGTTGCAGTTATTGGTGTGGAAGTCAATGGTGAGTTTGAAAGAGTCGTTGAGGCTTCTGTGGATGAAGCACTTTGAGGACTTGTTCTTGTTGTTTGAGTATTCTGAGGGGTTGAAGCTTGTGTGGCAACAGTAGCAGTGGAAGAAGGTGAAGAGCCCATTGATATACTTGTCGTGGTTGGCATAGACTGTGTTGATGAAGTAGGCGACACTGTAGATGTTTGTGGACCGGTAGAGGTGATGATTGACGTCTCTTTAATGGTTGTTGCCTCACTTGTGGCAACAATAGTTGATGACAGTGGCAGTGTAGTTGCAGTTATTGGTGTGGAAGTCAATGGTGAGTTTGAAAGAGTCGTTGAGGCTTCTGTGGATGAAGCACTTTGCGGACTTGTTCTTGTTGTTTGAGTATTCTGAGGGGTTGAAGCTTGTGTGGCAACAGTAGCAGTGGAAGAAGTCGAAGAGCCTATGGATTCAGTTGCTGTGGTCACTGGCACAGAATGAGTTGATGAAGTAGGCGATACTGTAGATGTTTGTGGACCGGAAGAGGTGATGATTGACGTCTCTTTAATGGTTGTTGCCTCACTTGTGGGAACAATAGTTGATGACAGTGGCAGTGTAGTTGCAGTTATTGGTGTGGAAGTCAATGGTGATTGTGAAAGAGTCGTTGAGGCTTCTGTGGATGAAGCACTTTGAGGACTTGTTCTTGTTGTTTGAGTATTCTGAGGGGTTGAAGCTTGTGTGGCAACAGTAGCAGTGGAAGAAGTTGAAGAGCCTATGGATTCAGTTGCAGTGGTCACTGGCACAGAATGAGTTGATGAAGTAGGCGACACTGTAGATGTTTGTGGACCGGAAGAGGTGATGATTGACGTCTCTTTAATGGTTGTTGCCTCACTTGTGGGAACAATAGTTGATGACAGTGGCAGTGTAGTTGCAATTATTGGTGTGGAAGTCAATGGTGATTGTGAAAGAGTCGTTGAGGCTTCTGTGGATGAAGCACTTTGAGGACTTGTTCTTGTTGTTTGAGTATTCTGAGGGGTTGAAGCTTGTGTGGCAACAGTAGCAGTGGAAGAAGTCGAAGAGCCTATGGATTCAGTTAGTGTGGTCACTGGCACAGAATGAGTTGATGAAGTAGGCAATAATGTCGATGTTTGTGGACCGGAAGAGGTGATGATTGACGTCTCTTTAATGGTTGTTGCCTCACTTGTGGCAACAATAGTTGATGACAGTGGCAGTGTAGTTGCAGTTATTGGTGTGGAAGTCAATGGTGAGTTTGAAAGAGTCGTTGAGGCTTCTGTGGATGAAGCACTTTGAGGACTTGTTCTTGTTGTTTGAGTATTCTGAGGGGTTGAAGCTTGTGTGGCAACAGCAGCAGTGGAAGAAGTTGAAGAGCCTATGGATTCAGTTGCCGTGGTCATTGGCACAGAATGAGTTGACGAAGTAGGAGACGCTGTAGATGTTTGTGGACCGGTAGAGGTGATGACTGACGTCTCTTTAATGGTTGTTGCCTCACTTGTGGGAAAAATAGTTGATGACAATGGCAGTGTAGTTGCAGTTATTGGTGTGGAAGTCAATGGTGAGTTTGAAAGAGTCGTTGAGGCTTCTGTGGATGAAGCACTTTGAGGACTTGTTCTTGTTGTTTGAGTATTCTGAGGGGTTGAAGCTTGTGTGGCAACAGTAGCAGTGGAAGAAGGTGAAGAGCCCATTGATATACTTGTCGTGGTTGGCACAGAATGAGTTGATGAAGTAGGCGATACTGTAGATGTTTGTGGACCGGAAGAGGTGATGACTGACGTCTCTTTAATGGTTGTTGCCTCACTTGTGGGAACAATAGTTGATGACAGTGGCAGTGTAGTTGCAGTTATTGGTTTGGAAGTCAATGGTGAGTTTGAAAGAGTCGTTGAGGCTTCTGTGGATGAAGCACTTTGCGGACTTGTTCTTGTTGTTTGAGTATTCTGAGGGGTTGAAGCTTGTGTGGCAACAGTAGCAGTGGAAGAAGTTGAAGAGCCTATGGATTCAGTTGCCGTGGTCATTGGCACAGAATGAGTTGATGAAGTAGGCGATACTGTAGATGACAGTGGCAGTGTAGTTGCAGTTATTGGTGTGGAAGTCAATGGTGAGTTTGAAAGAGTTGTTGAGGCTTCTGTGGATGAAGCACTTTGAGGACTTGTTCTTGGTGTTTGAGTATTCTGAGGGGTTGAGGCTTGTGTGGCAACAGTAGCAGTGGAAGAAGGTGAAGAGCCCATTGATATACCTGTCGTGGTTGGCATAGACTGTGTTGATGAAGTAGGCGATACTGTAGATGTTTGTGGACCGGTAGAGGTGATGACTGACGTCTCTTTAATGGTTGTTGCCTCACTTGTGGGAACAATAGTTGATGACAGTGGCAGTGTAGTTGCAGTTATTGGTGTGGAAGTCAATGGTGAGTTTGAAAGAGTCGTTGAGGCTTCTGTGGATGAAGCACTTTGAGGACTTGTTCTTGTTGTTTGAGTATTCTGAGGGGTTGAGGCTTGTGTGGCAACAGTAGCAGTGGAAGAAGTTGAAGAGCCTATGGATTCAGTTGCAGTGGTCACTGGCACAGAATGAGTTGATGAAGTAGGCGACACTGTAGATGTTTGTGGACCGGAAGAGGTGATGATTGACGTCTCTTTAATGGTTGTTGCCTCACTTGTGGGAACAATAGTTGATGACAGTGGCAGTGTAGTTGCAATTATTGGTGTGGAAGTCAATGGTGATTGTGAAAGAGTCGTTGAGGCTTCTGTGGATGAAGCACTTTGAGGACTTGTTCTTGTTGTTTGAGTATTCTGAGGGGTTGAAGCTTGTGTGGCAACAGTAGCAGTGGAAGAAGTCGAAGAGCCTATGGATTCAGTTAGTGTGGTCACTGGCACAGAATGAGTTGATGAAGTAGGCAATAATGTCGATGTTTGTGGACCGGAAGAGGTGATGATTGACGTCTCTTTAATGGTTGTTGCCTCACTTGTGGCAACAATAGTTGATGACAGTGGTAGTGTAGTTGCAGTTATTGGTGTGGAAGTCAATGGTGAGTTTGAAAGAGTCGTTGAGGCTTCTGTGGATGAAGCACTTTGAGGACTTGTTCTTGTTGTTTGAGTATTCTGAGGGGTTGAAGCTTGTGTGGCAACAGCAGCAGTGGAAGAAGTTGAAGAGCCTATGGATTCAGTTGCCGTGGTCATTGGCACAGAATGAGTTGACGAAGTAGGAGACGCTGTAGATGTTTGTGGACCGGTAGAGGTGATGACTGACGTCTCTTTAATGGTTGTTGCCTCACTTGTGGGAAAAATAGTTGATGACAATGGCAGTGTAGTTGCAGTTATTGGTGTGGAAGTCAATGGTGAGTTTGAAAGAGTCGTTGAGCCTTCTGTGGATGAAGCACTTTGAGGACTTGTTCTTGTTGTTTGAGTATTCTGAGGGGTTGAAGCTTGTGTGGCAACAGTAGCAGTGGAAGAAGGTGAAGAGCCCATTGATATACTTGTCGTGGTTGGCACAGAATGAGTTGATGAAGTAGGCGATACTGTAGATGTTTGTGGACCGGAAGAGGTGATGATTGACGTCTCTTTAATGGTTGTTGCCTCACTTGTGGGAACAATAGTTGATGACAGTGGCAGTGTAGTTGCAGTTATTGGTGTGGAAGTCAATGGTGAGTTTGAAAGAGTCGTTGAGGTTTCTGTGGATGAAGCACTTTGCGGACTTGTTCTTGTTGTTTGAGTATTCTGAGGGGTTGAGGCTTGTGTGGCAACAGTAGCAGTGGAAGAAGTTGAAGAGCCTATGGATTCAGTTGCCGTGGTCATTGGCACAGAATGAGTTGATGAAGTAGGCGATACTGTAGATGTTTGTGGACCGGAAGAGGTGATGACTGACGTCTCTTTAATGGTTGTTGCCTCACTTGTGGGAACAATAGTTGATGACAGTGGCAGTGTAGTTGCAGTTATTGGTTTGGAAGTCAATGGTGAGTTTGAAAGAGTCGTTGAGGCTTCTGTGGATGAAGCACTTTGCGGACTTGTTCTTGTTGTTTGAGTATTCTGAGGGGTTGAAGCTTGTGTGGCAACAGTAGCAGTGGAAGAAGTTGAAGAGCCTATGGATTCAGTTGCCGTGGTCATTGGCACAGAATGAGTTGACGAAGTAGGCGATACTGTAGATGACAGTGGCAGTGTAGTTGCAGTTATTGGTGTGGAAGTCAATGGTGAGTTTGAAAGAGTTGTTGAGGCTTCTGTGGATGAAGCACTTTGAGGACTTGTTCTTGTTGTTTGAGTATTCTGAGGGGTTGAGGCTTGTGTGGCAACAGTAGCAGTGGAAGAAGGTGAAGAGCCCATTGATATACTTGTCGTGGTTGGCATAGACTGTGTTGATGAAGTAGGCGATACTGTAGATGTTTGAGGACCGGTAGAGGTGATGACTGACGTCTCTTTAATGGTTGTTGCCTCACTTGTGGGAACAATAGTTGATGACAGTGGCAGTGTAGTTGCAGTTATTGGTGTGGAAGTCAATGGTGAGTTTGAAAGAGTCGTTGAGGCTTCTGTGGATGAAGCACTTTGAGGACTTGTTCTTGTTGTTTGAGTATTCTGAGGGGTTGAGGCTTGTGTGGCAACAGTAGCAGTGGAAGAAGGTGAAGAGCCCATTGATATACTTGTCGTGGTTGGCACAGAATGAGTTGATGAAGTAGGCGATACTGTAGATGTTTGTGGACGGAAGAGGTGATGATTGGCGTCTCTTTAATGGTTGTTGCCTCACTTGTGGGAACAATAGTTGATTACAGTGGCAGTGAAGTTGCAGTTATTGGTGTGTAAGTCAATGGTGAGTTTGAAAGAGTCGTTGAGGCTTCTGTGGATGAAGCACTTTGCGGACTTGTTCTTGTTGTTTGAGTATTCTGAGGGGTTGAGGCTTGTGTGGCAACAGTAGCAGTGGAAGAAGTTGAAGAGCCTATGGATTCAGTTGCCGTGGTCATTGGCACAGAATGAGTTGATGAAGTAGGCGATACTGTAGATGACAGTGGCAGTGTAGTTGCAGTTATTGGTGTGGAAGTCAATGGTGAGTTTGAAAGAGTCGTTGAGGCTTCTGTGGATGAAGCACTTTGAGGAATTGTTCTTGTTGTTTGAGTATTCTGAGGGGTTGAGGCTTGTGTGGCAGTAGCAGTGGAAGAAGTTGAAGAGCCCATTGATATACTTGTCGTGGTTGGCATAGACTGTGTTGATGAAGTAGGCGATACTGTAGATGTTTGTGGACCGGTAGAGTGTAGTCCTGACGTCTCTTTAATGGTTGTTGCCTCACTTGTGGGAACAATAGTTGATGACAGTGGCAGTGTAGTTGCTGTTATTGGTGTGGAAGTCAATGGTGATTGTGAAAGAGTCGTTGAGGCTTCTGTGGATGAAGCACTTTGAGGACTTGTTCTTGTTGTTTGAGTATTCTGAGGGTTGAGGCTTGTGTGGCAACAGTAGCAGTGGAAGAAGGTGAAGAGCCCATTGATATACTTGTCGTGGTTGGCATAGACTGTGTTGATGAAGTAGGCGATACTGTAGATGTTTGTGGACCGGTAGAGGTGATGACTGACGTCTCTTTAATGGTTGTTGCCTCACTTGTGGGAACAATAGTTGATGACAATGGCAGTGTAGTTGCTGTTATTGGTGTGGAAGTCAATGGTGAGTTTGAAAGAGTCGTTGAGGCTTCTGTGGATGAAGCACTGTGCGGACTTGTTCTTGTTGTTTGAGTATTCTGAGGGGTTGAAGCTTGTGTGGCAACAGTAGCAGTGGAAGAAGTCGAAGAGCCTATGGATTCAGTTGCTGTGGTCACTGGCACAGAATGAGTTGATGAAGTAGGCGATACTGTAGATGTTTGTGGCCCGGAAGAGGTGATGATTGACGTCTCTTTAATGGTTGTTGCCTCACTTGGCAACAATAGTTGATGACAGTGGCAGTGTAGTTGCAGTTATTGGTGTGGAAGTCAATGGTGAGTTTGAAAGAGTCGTTGAGGCTTCTGTGGATGAAGCACTTTGCGGACTTGTTCTTGTTGTTTGAGTATTCTGAGGGGTTGAGGCTTGTGTGGCAACAGTAGCAGTGGAAGAAGGTGAAGAGCCCATTGATATACTTGTCGTGGTTGGCACAGAATGAGTTGATGAAGTAGGCGATACTGTAGATGTTTGTGGACCGGAAGAGGTGATGATTGACGTCTCTTTAATGGTTGTTGCCTCACTTGTGGGAACAATAGTTGATGACAGTGGCAGTGTAGTTGCAGTTATTGGTGTGGAAGTCAATGGTGAGTTTGAAAGAGTCGTTGAGGCTTCTGTGGATGAAGCACTTTGCGGACTTGTTCTTGTTGTTTGAGTATTCTGAGGGGTTGAGGCTTGTGTGGCAACAGTAGCAGTGGAAGAAGTTGAAGAGCCTATGGATTCAGTTGCCGTGGTCATTGGCACAGAATGAGTTGATGAAGTAGGCGATACTGTAGATGACAGTGGCAGTGTAGTTGCAGTTATTGGTGTGGAAGTCAATGGTGAGTTTGAAAGAGTCGTTGAGGCTTCTGTGGATGAAGCACTTTGAGGAATTGTTCTTGTTGTTTGAGTATTCTGAGGGGTTGAGGCTTGTGTGGCAACAGTAGCAGTGGAAGAAGTTGAAGAGCCCATTGATATACTTGTCGTGGTTGGCATAGACTGTGTTGATGAAGTAGGCGATACTGTAGATGTTTGTGGACCGGTAGAGGGGATGACTGACGTCTCTTTAATGGTTGTTGCCTCACTTGTGGGAACAATAGTTGATGACAGTGGCAGTGTAGTTGCTGTTATTGGTGTGGAAGTCAATGGTGATTGTGAAAGAGTCGTTGAGGCTTCTGTGGATGAAGCACTTTGAGGACTTGTTCTTGTTGTTTGAGTATTCTGAGGGGTTGAGGCTTGTGTGGCAACAGTAGCAGTGGAAGAAGGTGAAGAGCCCATTGATATACTTGTCGTGGTTGGCACAGAATGAGTTGATGAAGTAGGCGATACTGTAGATGTTTGTGGACCGGTAGAGGTGATGACTGACGTCTCTTTAATGGTTGTTGCCTCACTTGTGGGAACAATAGTTGATGACAATGGCAGTGTAGTTGCTGTTATTGGTGTGGAAGTCAATGGTGAGTTTGAAAGAGTCGTTGAGGCTTCTGTGGATGAAGCACTTTGCGGACTTGTTCTTGTTGTTTGAGTATTCTGAGGGGTTGAAGCTTGTGTGGCAACAGTAGCAGTGGAAGAAGTCGAAGAGCCTATGGATTCAGTTGCTGTGGTCACTGGCACAGAATGAGTTGATGAAGTAGGCGATACTGTAGATGTTTGTGGACCGGAAGAGGTGATGATTGACGTCTCTTTAATGGTTGTTGCCTCACTTGTGGGAACAATAGTTGATGACAGTGGCAGTGTAGTTGCAGTTATTGGTGTGGAAGTCAATGGTGAGTTTGAAAGAGTCGTTGAGGCTTCTGTGGATGAAGCACTTGAGGACTTGTTCTTGTTGTTTGAGTATTCTGAGGGGTTGAAGCTTGTGTTGCAACAGCAGCAGTGGAAGAAGTTGAAGAGCCTATGGATTCAGTTGCCGTGGTCATTGGCACAGAATGAGTTGATGAAGTAGGCGATGCTGTAGATGTTTGTGGACCGTAGAGGTTATGATTGACGTCTCTTTAATGGTTGTTGCCTCACTTGTGGGAACAATAGTTGATGACAGTGGCAGTGTAGTTGCAGTTATTGGTGTGGAAGTCAATGGTGAGTTTGAAAGAGTCGTTGAGGCTTCTGTGGATGAAGCACTTTGAGGACTTGTTCTTGTTGTTTGAGTATTCTGAGGGGTTGAAGCTTGTGTGGCAACAGTAGCAGTGGAAGAAGTTGAAGAGCCAATTGATTCAGTTGTCGTGGTTGGCACAGAATGAGTTGATGAAGTAGGCGATACTGTAGATGTTTTGGACCGGTAGAGGTGATGACTGACGCCTCTTTAATGGTTGTTGCCTCACTTGTGGGAACAATAGTTGATGACAGTGGCAGTGTAGTTGCAGTTATTGGTGTGGAAGTCAATGGTGAGTTTGAAAGAGTCGTTGAGGCTTCTGTGGATGAAGCACTTTGAGGACTTGTTCTTGTTGTTTGAGTATTCTGAGGGGTTGAAGCTTGTGTGGCAACAGTAGCAGTGGAAGAAGTTGAAGAGCCTATGGATTCAGTTGCCGTGTCACTGGCACAGAATGAGTTGATGAAGTAGGCGACGCTGTAGATGTTTGTGGACCGGAAGAGGTGATGATTGACGTCTCTTTAATGGTTGTTGCCTCACTTGTGGGAACAATAGTTGATGACAGTGGCAGTGTAGTTGCAGTTATTGGTGTGGAAGTCAATGGTGAGTTTGAAAGAGTCGTTGAGGCTTCTGTGGATGAAGCACTTTGAGGACTTGTTCTTGTTGTTTGAGTATTCTGAGGGGTTGAAGCTTGTGTGGCAACAGTAGCAGTGGAAGAAGGTGAAGAGCCCATTGATATACTTGTCGTGGTTGGCATAGACTGTGTTGATGAAGTAGGCGATACTGTAGATGTTTGTGGACCGGTAGAGGTGATGACTGACGTCTCTTTAATGGTTGTTGCCTCACTTGTGGGAACAATAGTTGATGACAGTGGCAGTGTAGTTGCTGTTATTGGTGTGGAAGTCAATGGTGATTGTGAAAGAGTCGTTGAGGCTTCTGTGGATGAAGCACTTTGAGGACTTGTTCTTGTTGTTTGAGTATTCTGAGGGGTTGAAGCTTGTGTGGCAACAGTAGCAGTGGAAGAAGTTGAAGAGCCTATGGATTCAGTTGCCGTGGTCATTGGCAAGGAATGAGTTGATGAAGTAGGCTTAGACTGTAGATGTTTGTGGACCGGAAGAGGTGATGACTGACGTCTCTTTAATGGTTGTTGCCTCACTTGTGGGAACAATAGTTGATGACAGTGGCAGTGTAGTTGCAGTTATTGGTGTGGAAGTCAATGGTGAGTTTGAAAGAGTCGTTGAGGCTTCTGTGGATGAAGCACTTTGAGGACTTGTTCTTGTTGTTTGAGTATTCTGAGGGTTGAAGCTTGTGTGGCAACAGTAGCAGTGGAAGAAGGTGAAGAGCCCATTGATATACTTGTCGTGGTTGGCATAGACTGTGTTGATGAAGTAGGCGATACTGTAGATGTTTGTGGACCGGTAGAGGTGATGACTGACGTCTCTTTAATGGTTGTTGCCTCACTTGTGGGAACAATAGTTGATGACAGTGGCAGTGTAGTTGCAGTTATTGGTGTGGAAGTCAATGGTGATTGTGAAAGAGTCGTTGAGGCTTCTGTGGATGAAGCACTTTTAGGACTTGTTCTTGTTGTTTGAGTATTCTGAGGGGTTGAAGCTTGTGTGGCAACAGTAGCAGTGGAAGAAGTTGAAGAGCCTATGGATTCAGTTGCCGTGGTCACTGGCACAGAATGAGTTGATGAAGTAGGCGATACTGTAGATGTTTGTGGACCGGAAGAGGTGATGATTGACGTCTCTTTAATGGTTGTTGCCTCACTTGTGGGAACAATAGTTGATGACAGTGGCAGTGTAGTTGCAGTTATTAGTGTGGAAGTCAATGGTGAGTTTGAAAGAGTCGTTGAGGCTTCTGTGGATGAAGCACCTTGAGGACTTGTTCTTGTTGTTTGAGTATTCTGAGGGGTTGAGGCTTGTGTGGCAACAGTAGCAGTGGAAGAAGTTGAAGAGCCTATGGATTCAGTTGCCGTGGTCATTGGCACAGAATGAGTTGACGAAGTAGGCGATACTGTAGATGTTTGTCGTCTCTTTAATGGTTGTTGCCTCACTTGGAACAATAGTTGATGACAGTGGCAGTGTAGTTGCAGTTATTGGTGTGGAAGTCAATGGTGAGTTTGAAAGAGTCGTTGAGGCTTCTGTGGATGAAGCACTTTGAGGACTTGTTCTTGTTGTTTGAGTATTCTGAGGGTTGAGGCTTGTGTGGCAACAGTAGCAGTGGAAGAAGTTGAAGAGCCTATGGATTCAGTTGCCGTGGTCATTGGCACAGAATGAGTTGATGAAGTAGGCGATGCTGTAGATGTTTGTGGACCGGTAGAGGTGATGATTGACGCCTCTTTAATGGTTGTTGCCTCACTTGTGGGAACAATAGTTGATGACAGTGGCAGTGTAGTTGCAGTTATTGGTGTGGAAGTCAATGGTGAGTTTGAAAGAGTCGTTGAGGCTTCTGTGGATGAAGCACTTTGAGGACTTGTTCTTGTTGTTTGAGTATTCTGAGGGTTGAGGCTTGTGTGGCAACAGTAGCAGTGGAAGAAGGTGAAGAGCCCATTGATATACTTGTCGTGGTTGGCACAGACTGTGTTGATGAAGTAGGCGATACTGTAGATGTTTGGACCGGTAGAGGTGATGACTGACGTCTCTTTAATGGTTGTTGCCTCACTTGTGGGAACAATAGTTGATGACAGTGGCAGTGTAGTTGCAGTTATTGGTGTGGAAGTCAATGGTGAGTTTGAAAGAGTCGTTGAGGCTTCTGTGGATGAAGCACTTTGAGGACTTGTTCTTGTTGTTTGAGTATTCTGAGGGTTGAGGCTTGTGTGGCAACAGTAGCAGTGGAAGAAGTTGAAGAGCCTATGGATTCAGTTGCCGTGGTCATTGGCACAGAATGAGTTGATGAAGTAGGCGATACTGTAGATGTTTGTGGACCGGTAGAGGTGATGATTGACGTCTCTTTAATGGTTGTTGCCTCACTTGTGGGAACAATAGTTGATGACAGTGGCAGTGTAGTTGCAGTTATTGGTGTGGAAGTCAATGGTGAGTTTGAAAGAGTCGTTGAGGCTTCTGTGGATGAAGCACTTTGAGGACTTGTTCTTGTTGTTTGAGTATTCTGAGGGGTTGAAGCTTGTGGCAACAGTAGCAGTGGAAGAAGTTGAAGAGCCTATGGATTCAGTTGCCGTGGTCATTGGCAATACAGAATGAGTTGACGAAGTAGGCGATGCTGTAGATGTTTGTGGACCGGAGAGGTTATGATTGACGTCTCTTTAATGGTTGTTGCCTCACTTGTGGGAACAATAGTTGATGACAATGGCAGTGTAGTTGCAGTTATTGGTGTGGAAGTCAATGGTGAGTTTGAAAGAGTCGTTGAGGCTTCTGTGGATGAAGCACTTTGAGGACTTGTTCTTGTTGTTTGAGTATTCTGAGGGTTGAAGCTTGTGTGGCAACAGTAGCAGTGGAAGAAGTTGAAGAGCCTATGGATTCAGTTGCCGTGGTCATTGGCACAGAATGAGTTGATGAAGTAGGCGATACTGTAGATGTTTGTGGACCGGTGAGGTGATGATTGACGCCTCTTTAATGGTTGTTGCCTCACTTGTGGGAACAATAGTTGATGACAGTGGCAGTGTAGTTGCAGTTATTGGTGTGAAGTCAATGGTGAGTTTGAAAGAGTCGTTGAGGCTTCTGTGGATGAAGCACTTTGAGGACTTGTTCTTGTTGTTTGAGTATTCTGAGGGGTTGAGGCTGTGTGGCAACAGTAGCAGTGGAAGAAGGTGAAGAGCCCATTGATATACTTGTCGGGTTGGCATAGACTGTGTTGATGAAGTAGGCAATACTGTAGATGTTTGGACCGGTAGAGGTGATGACTGACGCCTCTTTAATGGTTGTTGCCTCACTTGTGGGAACAATAGTTGATGACAGTGGCAGTGTAGTTGCAGTTATTGGTGGAAGTCAATGGTGAGTTTGAAAGAGTCGTTGAGGCTTCTGTGGATGAAGCACTTTGAGGACTTGTTCTTGTTGTTTGAGTATTCTGAGGGGTTGAGGCTTGTGTGGCAACAGTAGCAGTGGAAGAAGTTGAAGAGCCCATTGATATACTTGCCGTGGTCACTGGCACAGAATGAGTTGATGAAGTAGGCGATACTGTAGATGTTTGTGGACCGGAAGAGGTGATGACTGACGTCTTTAATGGTTGTTGCCTCACTTGTGGGAACAATAGTTGATGACAGTGGCAGTGTAGTTGCAGTTATTGGTGGAAGTCAATGGTGAGTTTGAAAGAGTCGTTGAGGCTTCTGTGGATGAAGCACTTTGCGGACTTGTTCTTGTTGTTTGAGTATTATGATGGGTTGAGGCTTGTGTTGCAACAGTAGCAGTGGAAGAAGGTGAAGAGCCTATGGATTCAGTTGCTGTGGTCACTGGCACAGAATGAGTTGATGTGGACCTAGAGGTGATGATGTTGTTGCCTCACTTGTGGGAACAATAGTTGATGACAGCAGTGTAGTTGCAGTTATGGACTTGTTCTTGTTGTTTGAGTATTCGGTTGAGGCTTGTGTGGCAACAGTAGCAGTGGAAGAAGGTGAAGAGCCCATTGATATACTTGTCATAGACTGTGAGCGAAGTTGGCAATACTGTAGATGTTTAGAGGTGATGACTGACGTCTCTTTAATGGTTGTTGCCTCACTTGTGGGAACAATAGTTGATGACAGTGGCAGTGTAGTTGCAGTTATTGGTGGGAAGTCAATGGTGAGTTTGAAAGAGTCGTTGAGGCTTCTGTGGATGAAGCACTTTGTGGACTTGTTCTTGTTGTTTGAGTATTCTGAGGGTTGAGGCTGCAACAGTAGCAGTGGAAGAAGTTGAAGAGCCCATGGATTCAGTTGCTGTGGTCACTGGCACAGAATGAGTTGATGAAGTAGGCAATACTGTAGATGTTTGTGGACCGGTAGAGGTGATGACTGACGTCTTTTAATGGTTGTTGCCTCACTTGTGGGAACAATAGTTGATGACAGTGGCAGTGTAGTTGCAGTTATTGGTGTGGAAGTCAATGGTGATTGTGAAAGAGTCGTTGAGGCTTCTGTGGATGAAGCACTTTGCGGACTTGTTCTTGTTGTTTGAGTATTCTGAGGGGTTGAAGCCAGTGGCAACAGTAGCAGTGGAAGAAGTTGAAGAGCCTATGGATTCAGTTGCCGTGGTCACTGGCACAGAATGAGTTGATGAAGTAGGTGACGCTTGTAGATGTTTGTGGACGGAAGAGGTGATGATTGACGCCTCTTTAATGGTTGTTGCCTCACTTGTGGGAACAATAGTTGATGACAGTGGCAGTGTAGTTGCAGTTATTGCTGTGGAAGTCAATGGTGAGTTTGAAAAGAGTCGTTGAGGCTTCTGTGGATGAAGCACTTTATGACTTGTTCTTGTTGTTTGAGTATTCTGAGGGTTGAAGCTGTGGCAACAGTAGCAGTGGAAGAAGTCGAAGAGCCTATGGATTCAGTTGCTGTGGTCACTGGCACAGAATGAGTTGACGAAGTAGGTGACGCTGCAGATGTTTGTGGACCGGTAGAGGTGATGACTGACGTCTCTTTAATGGTTGTTGCCTCACTTGGGAACAATAGTTGATGACAGTGGCAGTGTAGTTGCAGTTATTGGTGTGGAAGTCAATGGTGAGTTTGAAAGAGTCGTTGAGGCTTCTGTGGATGAAGCACTTTATGGACTTGTTCTTGTTGTTTGAGTATTCTGAGGGGTTGAAGCTTGTGTGGCAACAGTAGCAGTGGAAGAAGGTGAAGAGCCTATGGATTCAGTTGCTGTGGTCACTCGCACAGAATGAGTTGATGAAGTAGGCGATACTGTAGATGTTTGTGGACCGGAAGAGGTGATGACTGACGCCTCTTTAATGGTTGTTGCCTCACTTGTGGGAACAATAGTTGATGACAGTGGCAGTGTAGTTGCAGTTATTGGTGTGGAAGTCAATGGTGAGTTTGAAAGAGTCGTTGAGGCTTCTGTGGATGAAGCACTTTGCGGACTTGTTCTTGTTGTTTGAGTATTCTGAGGGTTGAGGGTTGAAGCTTGTGAAGCCAGGCAACAGTAGCAGTGGAAGAAGGTGAAGAGCCTATGGATTCAGTTGCCGTGGTCACTGGCACAGAATGAGTTGATGAAGTAGGCGACTGTAGATGTTTGTGGACCGAAGAGGTGATGATTGACGCCTCTTTAATGGTTGTTGCCTCACTTGTGGGAACAATAGTTGATGACAGTGGCAGTGTAGTTGCAGTTATTGGTGTGGAAGTCAATGGTGAGTTTGAAAGAGTCGTTGAGGCTTCTGTGGATGAAGCACTTTTGGACTTGTTCTTGTTGTTTGAGTATTCTGAGGGGTTGAAGCTTGTGTGGCAACAGTAGCAGTGGAAGAAGTCGAAGAGCCTATGGATTCAGCTGCCGTGGTCATTGGCACAGAATGAGTTGACAAAGTAGGAGACGCTGCAGATGTTAGGACCGGTAGAGGTGATGACTGACGCCTTTAATGGTTGTTGCCTCACTTGGGGAACAATAGTTGATGACAATGGCAGTGTAGTTGCAGTTATTGGTGTGGAAGTCAATGCTGAGTTTGAAAGAGTCGTTGAGGCTTCAGTGGATGAAGCACTTTGAGGACTTGTTCTTGTTGTTTGAGTATTCTGAGGGTTGAGGCTTGTGTGGCAACAGTAGCAGTGGAAGAAGGTGAAGAGCCCATTGATATACTTGTCGTGGTTGGCATAGACTGTGTTGATGAAGTAGGCGATACTGTAGATGTTTGTGGACCGGTAGAGGTGATGACTGACGCCTCTTTAATGGTTGTTGCCTCACTTGTGGGAACAATAGTTGATGACAGTGGCAGTGTAGTTGCAGTTATTGGTGTGGAAGTCAATGGTGATTGTGAAAGAGTCGTTGAGGCTTCTGTGGATGAAGCACTTTGAGGACTTGTTCTTGTTGTTTGAGTATTCTGAGGGGTTGAAGCCAGGCAACAGTAGCAGTGGAAGAAGGTGAAGAGCCTATGGATTCAGTTGCCGTGGTCACTGGCACAGAATGAGTTGATGAAGTAGGCGATACTGTAGATGTTTGTGGACCGAAGAGGTGATGATTGACGCTCTTTAATGGTTGTTGCCTCACTTGTGGGAACAATAGTTGATGACAGTGGCAGTGTAGTTGCAGTTATTGGTGTGGAAGTCAATGGTGAGTTTGAAAGAGTCGTTGAGGCTTCTGTGGATGAAGCACTTTTGCGGACTTGTTCTTGTTGTTTGAGTATTCTGAGGGTTGAAGCTTGTGTGGCAACAGTAGCAGTGGAAGAAGTCGAAGAGCCTATGGATTCAGTTGCCGTGGTCATTGGCACAGAATGAGTTGACAAAGTAGGAGACGCTGTAGATGTTTCAGGACCGGTAGAGGATGACTGACGCCCTTTAATGGTTGTTGCCTCACTTGTGGGAACAATAGTTGATGACAATGGCAGTGTAGTTGCAGTTATTTGGTGGAAGTCAATGCTGAGTTTGAAAGAGTCGTTGAGGCTTCTGTGGATGAAGCACTTTGAGGACTTGTTCTTGTTGTTTGAGTATTCTGAGGGGTTGAGGCTTGTGTGGCAACAGTAGCAGTGGAAGAAGGTGAAGAGCCCATTGATATACTTGTTCGTGGGTCACTGCACAGACTGTGTTGATGAAGTAGGCGATACTGTAGATGTTTGTGGACCGGTAGAGGTGATGACTGACGTCTCTTTAATGGTTGTTGCCTCACTTGTGGGAACAATAGTTGATGACAGTGGCAGTGTAGTTGCAGTTATTGGTGTGAAGTCAATGGTGATTTTGAAAGAGTCGTTGAGGCTTCTGTGGATGAAGCACTTTGAGGACTTGTTCTTGTTGTTTGAGTATTCTGAGGGGTTGAAGCTTGTGTGGCAACAGTAGCAGTGGAAGAAGTTGAAGAGCCTATGGATTCAGTTGCTGTGGTCACTGGCACAGAATGAGTTGATGAAGTAGGCGATACTGTAGATGTTTGTGGACCGGTAGAGGTGATGACTGACGTCTCTTTAATGGTTGTTGCCTCACTTGTGGGAACAATAGTTGATGACAGTGGCAGGTAGTTGCAGTTATTGGTGTGGAAGTCAATGGTGAGTTTGAAAGAGTCGTTGAGGCTTCTGGATGAAGCACTTTGAGGACTTGTTCTTGTTGTTTGAGTATTCTGAGGGGTTGAAGCTTGTGTGGCAACAGTAGCAGTGGAAGAAGTCGAAGAGCCTATGGATTCAGTTGCCGTGGGTCACTGGCACAGAATGAGTTGGACGGAAGTAGGCGATACTGTAGATGTTTGTGGACCGGTAGAGGTGATGACTGACGCCTTTTAATGGTTGTTGCCTCACTTGTAGGGAACAATAAGTTGATGACAATGGCAGTGTAGTTGCAGTTATTGGTGTGGGAAGTCAATGCTGAGTTTGAAAGAGTCTCGAGGCTTCTGTGGATGAAGCACTTTATGGACTTGTTCTTGTTGTTTGAGTATTCTGAGGGGTTGAAGCCAGGTGGCAACAGTAGCAGTGGAAGAAGGTGAAGAGCCCATTGATTCAGTTGCTGTGGTCACTGCATGAAATGAGTGATGAAGCAGGCGATACTGTAGATGTTTGTGGACCGGTAGAGGTGATGACTGACGCCTCTTTAATGGTTGTTGCCTCACTTGTGGAACAATAGTTGATGACAGTGGCAGTGTAGTTGCAGTTATTGGTGTGGGAAGTCAATGGTGAGTTTGAAAGAGTCGTTGAGGCTTCTGTGGATGAAGCACTTTGCGGACTTGTTCTTGTTGTTTGAGTATTCTGAGGGGTTGAAGCGTGTGGCAACAGTAGCAGTGGAAGAAGTTGAAGAGCCTATGGATTCAGTTGCCGTGGTCACTGGCACAGAATGAGTTGATGAAGTAGGCTGCTGTAGATGTTTGTGGACCGGTAGAGGTGATGACTGACGCCTCTTTAATGGTTGTTGCCTCACTTGTGGGAACAATAGTTGATGACAATGGCAGTGTAGTTGCAGTTATTGGTGTGGAAGTCAATGGTGAGTTTGAAAGAGTCGTTGAGGCTTCTGTGGATGAAGCACTTAGGACTTGTTCTTGTTGTTTGGAGTATTCTGAGGGGTTGAAGCTGTGTGGCAACAGTAGCAGTGGGAAGAAGTCGAAGAGCCTATGGATTCAGTTGCTGTGGTCACTGGCACAGAATGAGTTGATGAAGTAGGTGACGCTGTAGATGTTTGTGTGGACCGGTAGAGGTGATGATTGACGTCTTTAATGGTTGTTGCCTCACTTGTGGGAACAATAGTTGATGACAATGGCAGTGTAGTTGCAGTTATTGGTGTGGGAAGTCAATGGTGAGTTTGAAAGAGTCGTTGAGGCTTCTGTGGATGAAGCACTTTGAGGACTTGTTCTTGTTGTTTGAGTATTCTGAGGGTTGAAGCTTGTGGCAACAGTAGCAGTGGAAGAAGGTGAAGAGCCTATGGATTCAGGTGCCGTGGTGGCTGGCACAGAATGAGTTGACGAAGTAGGCGATACCTGTAGATGTTTGGGACCGGAAGAGGTGATGACTGACGCCTTTAATGGTTGTTGCCTCACTTGTGGAACAATAGTTGATGACAGTGGCAGTGTAGTTGCAGTTATTGGTGTGGAAGTCAATGGTGAGTTTGAAAGAGTCGTTGAGGCTTCTGTGGATGAAGCACTTTGCGGACTTGTTCTTGTTGTTTGAGTATTCTGAGGGGTTGAAGCTTGTGTGGCAACAGTAGCAGTGGAAGAAGTGAAGAGCCTATGGATTCAGTTGCCGTGGTCACTGGCACAGAATGAGTTGATGAAGTAGGTGATGCTGTAGATGTTTGTGGACCGGAAGAGGTGATGACTGACGCCTCTTTAATGGTTGTTGCCTCACTTGTAGGAACAATAGTTGATGACAATGGCAGTGTAGTTGCAGTTATTGGTGTGGAAGTCAATGGTGAGTTTGAAAGAGTCGTTGAGGCTTCTGTGGATGAAGCACTTTGCGGACTTGTTCTTGTTGTTTGAGTATTCTGAGGGGTTGAAGCTTGTGTGGCAACAGTAGCAGTGGAAGAAGTTGAAGAGCCTATGGATTCAGCTGTCGTGGTCACTGGCACAGAATGAGTTGATGAAGTAGGAAATACTGTAGATGTTTGTGGACCGGAAGAGGTGATGACTGACGCCTCTTAATGGTTGTTGCCTCACTTGTGGGAACAATAGTTGATGACAGTGGCAGTGTAGTTGCAGCGAGTTTGAAAGAGTCGCGAGGCTTCTGTGATGGAAGCACTTTGGACTTGTTCTTGTTTGAGTATTCTGAGGGGTTGAAGCTTGTGGCAACAGTAGCAGGGAAGAAGTCGAAGAGCCCATGGATTCAGTTGCTGTGGTCATGGCACAGAATGAGTTGACTAGGAACAATAGTTGATGACAATGGCAGTGTAGTTGCAGTTATTGGTGTGGAAGTCAATGCTGAGTTTGAAAGAGTCGTTGAGGCTTCTGTGGATGAAGCACTTTGAGGACTTGTTCTTGTTGTTTGAGTATTCTGAGGGGTTGAAGCTTGTGTGGCAACAGTAGCAGTGGAAGAAGGTGAAGAGCCCATTGATTCACTTGCTGTGGTTGGCACAGAATGAGTTGATGAAGTAGGATACTGTAGATGTTTGTGGACCGGAAGAGGTGATGATTGACGTCTCTTTAATGGTTGTTGCCTCACTGTGGGAACAATAGTTGATGACAGTGGCAGTGTAGTTGCAGTTATTGGTGTGGAAGTCAATGGTGAGTTTGAAAGAGTCGCTGAGGCTTCTGTGGATGAAGCACTTTGCGGACTTGTTCTTGTTGTTTGAGTATTCTGAGGGGTTGAAGCTTGTGTGGCAACAGTAGCAGTGGAAGAAGTTGAAGAGCCTATGGATTCAGTTGCCGTGGTCATTGGCACAGAATGAGTTGACGAAGTAGGCTTATGCTGTAGATGTTTGTGGACCTGAAGAGGTGATGACTGACGCCTTCTTTAATGGTTGTTGCCTCACTTGTGGGAACAATAGTTGATGACAGTGGCAGTGTAGTTGCAGTTATTGGTGTGGAAGTCAATGGTGAGTTTGAAAGAGTCGTTGAGGCTTCTGTGGATGAAGCACTTTGAGGACTTGTTCTTGTTGTTTGAGTATTCTGAGGGGTTGAAGCTTGTGTGGCAACAGTAGCAGTGGAAGAAGTTGAAGAGCCTATGGATTCAGTTGCTGTGGTCACTGGCACAGAATGAGTTGATGAAGTAGGCGATACTGTAGATGCTTCAGGACCGGAAGAGGTGATGATTGACGCCTCTTTAATGGTTGTTGCCTCACTTGTAAGGACAATAGTTGATGACAGTGGCAGTGTAGTTGCAGTTATTGGTGTGGAAGTCAATGGTGAGTTTGAAAGAGTCGTTGAGGCTTCTGTGGATGAAGCACTTTGCGGACTTGTTCTTGTTGTTTGGAGTATTCTGAGGGGTTGAAGCCAGTGGCAACAGTAGCAGTGGAAGAAGTTGAAGAGCCTATTCATTTGCTGTGGTCACTCATTGGGCACAGAATGAGTTGATGAAGTAGGCGATACTGTAGATGTTTGTGGACCGGAAGAGGTGATGATTGACGTCTTTAATGGTTGTTGCTCACTTGTGGCAACAATAGTTGATGACAGTGGCAGTGTAGTTGCAGTTATTGGTGTGGAAGTCAATGGTGAGTTTGAAAGAGTCGTTGAGGCTTGTGGATGAAGCACTTTGCGGACTTGTTCTTGTTGTTTGAGTATTCTGAGGGGTTGAAGCGTGTGGCAACAGTAGCAGTGGAAGAAGTTGAAGAGCCCATGGATTCAGTTGCCGTGGTCAGGCACAGAATGAGTTGATGAAGTAGATGATACTGTAGATGTTTGTGGACGGTAGAGGTGATGACTGACGCCTCTTTAATGGTTGTTGCCTCACTCAGGGAACAATAGTTGATGACAATGGCAGTGTAGTTGCAGTTATTGGTGTGAAGTCAATGGTGAGTTTGAAAGAGTCGTTGAGGCTTCTGTGGATGAAGCACCTTTGCGGACTTGTTCTTGTTGTTTGAGTATTCTGAGGGGTTGAAGCTTGTGTGGCAACAGTAGCAGGGAAGAAGTCAAGAGCCTATGGATTCAGTTGTTGTGGTTGGCACAGAATGAAGTTGATGAAGTAGGCTTATACTGTAGATGTTTGTGGACCGGAAGAGGTGATGACTGACGTCTCTTTAATGGTTGTTGCCTCACTTCAGGGAACAATAGTTGATGACAGTGGCAGTGTAGTTGCAGTTATTGGTGTGGAAGTCAATGGTGAGTTTGAAAGAGTCGTTGAGGTCTGTGGATGAAGCACTTTGCGGACTTGTTCTTGTTGTTTGAGTATTCTGAGGGGTTGAGGCTTGTGTGGCAACAGTAGCAGTGGAAGAAGGTGAAGAGCCCATTGATTCAGTTGGTCGTGGTTGGCACAGAATGAGTTGATGAAGTAGGCGATACTGTAGATGTTTGTGGACGGAAGAGGTGATGACTGACGCCTCTTTAATGGTTGTTGCCTCACTTGTGGGAACAATAGTTGATGACAGTGGCAGTGTAGTTGCAGTTATTGGTGTGGAAGTCAATGGTGAGTTTGAAAGAGTCGTTGAGGCTTCTGTGGATGAAGCACTTGGCGGACTTGTTCTTGTTGTTTGAGTATTCTGAGGGTTGAAGCTTGTGGCAACAGTAGCAGTGGAAGAAGTTGAAGAGCCTATGGATTCAGTTGCCGTGGTCATTGCACAGAATGAGTTGACGGCGCAGGCGATAGTAGATGACAGTGGCAGTGTAGTTGCAGTTATTGGTGTAAGTCAATGCAGAGAAGAGTCGTTGAGGCTTCTGTGGATGAAGCTAATTTTGAGGACTTGTTCTTGTGAGTATTCTGAGGGGTTGAGGCTGGTCACTGGCACAGAATGAGTTGGATGAAGTAGGCAATACTGTAGATGTTTGTGGACCGGTAGAGGTGATGATTGACGCCTCTTTAATGGTTGTTGCCTCACTTGTAGGAACAATAGTTGATGACAGTGGCAGTGTAGTTGCAGTTATTGGTGTGGAAGTCAATGGTGAGTTTGAAAGAGTCGTTGAGGCTTCTGTGGGATGAAGCACTTTGAGGACTTGTTCTTGTTGTTTGAGTATTCTGAGGGGTTGAAGCTTGTGTGGCAACAGTAGCAGTGGAAGAAGTTGAAGAGCCTATGGATTCAGTTGCCGTGTGGTTGGCACAGAATGAGTTGACGAAGTAGGCGACGCTGTAGATGTTTGTGGACCGGTAGAGGTGATGATTGACGTCTCTTTAATGGTTGTTTGCCCTCACTTGTGGGAACAATAGTTGATGACAATGGCAGTGTAGTTGCAGTTATTGGTGTGGAAGTCAATGCTGAGTTTGAAAGAGTCGTTGAGGCTTCTGTGGATGAAGCACTTTGAGGACTTGTTCTTGTTGTTTGAGTATTCTGAGGGGTTGAAGCTTGTGGCAACAGTAGCAGTGGAAGAAGTCGAAGAGCCTATGGATTCAGTTGCTGTGGTCACTGGCACAGAATGAGTTGATGAAGTAGGCGATACTGTAGATGTTTGTGGACCGGAAGAGGTGATGATTGACGCCTTAATGGTTGTTGCCTCACTTGGGGGAACAATAGTTGATGACAGTGGCAGTGTAGTTGCAGTTATTGGTGTGAAAGTCATCAGAGTTTGAAAGTCGTGAGGCTTCTGTGGATGAAGCACTTGAGGACTTGTTCTTGTTGTTTGAGTATTCTGAGGGTTGAGCAGCAACAGTAGCAGTGGAAGAAGTTGAAGAGCCTATGGATTCAGTTGCTGGTCACGGGCACAGAATGAGTTGACGGGCGAGGCGACGCTGTAGATGTTTGTGACCGGCAGAGGTGATGACTGACGTCTCTTTAATGGTTGTTGCCTCACTTGTGGGAACAATAGTTGATGACAGTGGCAGTAGTTGCAGTTATTGGTGTGGAAGTCAATGGTGAGTTTGAAAGAGCGTTGAGGCTTCTGTGGATGAAGCACTTTGCGGACTTGTTCTTGTTGTTTGAGTATTCTGAGGGGTTGAAGCTTGTGTGGCAGCAGTAGCAGTGGAAGAAGTTGAAGAGCCTATGGATTCAGTTGCCGTGGGTTGGCTCATTGGCACAGAATGAGTTAATGAAGTAGGCGCTGTAGATGTTTGTGGACGGTAGAGGTGATGACTGACGTCTCTTTAATGGTTGTTGCCTCACTTGTGGGAACAATAGTTGATGACAATGGCAGTGTAGTTGCAGTTATTGGTGTGAAGTCAATGGTGAGTTTGAAGAGTCGTTGAGGCTTCTGTGGATGAAGCACTTTGAGGACTTGTTCTTGTTGTTTGAGTATTCTGAGGGTTGAGGCTTGTGTGGCAACAGTAGCAGTGGAAGAAGGTGAAGAGCCCATTGATATACTTGTCGTGGTTGGCATAGAATGTGTTGATGAAGTAAGCGATACTGCAGATGTTTGTGGACGGTGAGAGTGATGACTGGCGTCTCTTTAATGGTTGTTGCCTCACTTGTGGGAACAATAGTTGATGACAGTGGCAGTGTAGTTGCAGTTATTGGTGTGAAGTCAATGGTGAGTTTGAAAGAGTCGTTGAGGCTTCTGTGGATGAAACACTTTGCGGACTTGTTCTTGTTGTTTGAGTATTCTGGGGGTTGAAACTTGTGTGGCAACAGTAGCAGTGGAAGAAGTTGAAGAGCCTATGGATTCAGTTGCCGTGGTCACTGGCACAGAATGAGTTGATGAAGTAGGTGACGCTGTAGATGTTTGTGGACGGAAGGGGTGATGACTGGCGTCTCTTTAATGGTTGTTGCCTCACTTGTGGGAACAATAGTTGATGACAATGGCAGTGTAGTTGCAGTTATTGGTGTGGAAGTCAATGGTGAGTTTGAAAGAGTCGTTGAGGCTTCTGTGGATGAAGCACTGAGGACTTGTTCTTGTTGTTTGAGTATTCTGAGGGGTTGAAGCTTGTGTGGCAACAGGCAACGATGGCAAATAAGCAGTGGAAAGAAGGTGAAGAGCCCATTGATATACTTGTCGTGGTTGGCATAGACTGTGTTGATGAAGTAGGCGATACTGTAGATGTTTGTGGACCGGTAGAGGTGATGACTGACGTGCCTCTTTAATGGTTGTTGCCTCACTTGTAGGAACAATAGTTGATGACAGTGGCAGTGTAGTTGCTGGTTATTGGTGTGGAAGTCAATGGTGATTGGTGAAAGAGTCGTTTAGAGGCTTCTGTGGATGATAAACACTTTGAGGACTTGTTCTTGTTGTTTGAGTATTTCTGAGGGGTTGAGGCTTGTGTGGCAACAGTAGCAGTGGAAGAAGTTGAAGAGCCTATGGATTCAGTTGCTGTGGTCACTGGCACAGAATGAGTTGATGAAAATGTAAGCGACGCTGCAGATGTTTGTGGACCGGAAAAGAGGTGATGACTAGCGCTCTCTTTAATGGTTGTTGCCTCACTTGTAGGAACAATAGTTGATGACAGTGGCAGTGTAGTTGCAGTTATTGGTGTGGAAGTCAATGGTGAGTTTGAAAGAGTCGTTAAGAGGCTTCTTCTGGTGGATGAAGCACTTTGAGGACTTGTTCTTGTTGTTTGAGTATTCTGAGGGTTGAAGCTTGTGTGGCAGACAGTAGCAATGGAAGAAGACGGTTGAAGAGCCTATGGATTCAGTTGCCCGTGGTCAATTAGGCACAGAATGAGTTAATGAAGTAGGGCTGACACTGTAGATGTTTGTGGACGGTAAGAGGTGATGACTGACGATGGCTCTTTAGTGGATTTGTTGCCTCTACTTGTAAGGAACAATAGCTGATAAACAATGTAAGGTGTAGTTGCAGTTATTGAACTGTGAGGAAGTCAATGGTGAGTTTGAAAGAGGCTGGTTGAAGGCTTCTGTGGATGAAGCACTTTGAGGACTTGTTCTTGTTGTTTGAGTATTCTGAGGGTTGAGGCTTGTGTGGCAAACAGTAGCAGTGGAAGTGAAGAGCCCATTGATATACTTGTAAGTCGGGTTGGCATAGACTGTGTTGATGAAGTAGGCGATACTGTAGATGTTTGTGGACGGTAGAGGTGATGACTTCAGACGTCTCTTTAATGGTTGTTGCCTCACTTGTGGGAACAATAGTTGATGACAGTGGCAGGTGTAGTTGCAGTTATTGGTGTGGAAGTCAACGGTGATTATGTATTTGATTGAAGAGTCAAAGATTGAAGGCTTCTGTGGATGAAGCACTTTGAGGACTTGTTCTTGTTGTTTGAGTATTCTGAGGGGTTGAAGCTTGTGTGGCAACAGTAAAGCAGTGGGAAGAAGTTGAAGAGCCTATGGATTCAGTTGCTGTAGGTCACTGGCTACAGTAATGAGTTGATGAAGTAGGCGGTAATGCACTATGTCGATGTTTGTGAGACGGAAGAGGTGATGATTGATCGTCTCTTTAATGGTTGTTGCCTCACTTGTGGGAACAATAGTTGATGACAGTGGCAGTGTAGTTGCAGTTATTGGTGTGGAAGTCAATGGTGAGTTTGAAAGAGTCGTTGGGCTTCTGTGGATGAAGCACTTGAGGACTTGTTCTTGTTGTTTGAAGGTATTCTGAGGGGTTGAAGCGTGTGGCAACAGTAGCAGTGGAAGAAGTTGAAGAGCCTATGGATTCAGTTGCCGTGGTCACTGGCACAGAATGAGTTGACGAATAGGCGGCGCTGTAGATGTTTGTGGACGGAAGAGGTGATGACTGGCGTCTCTTTAATGGTTGTTGCCTCACTTGTGGGAACAATAGTTGATGACAGTGGCAGTGTAGTTGCAGTTATTGGTGTGGAAGTCAATGGTGAGTTTGAAAGAAGTCATTGAGGCTTCTGTGGATGGAAGCACTGCTTGAGACTTGTTCTTGTTGTTTGAGTATTCTGAGGGTTGAAGCTTGTGTGGCAACAGTAGCAGTGGAAGAAGGTGAAGAGCCTATGGATATACTTGCTGTGGTCACTGGCACAGAATGAGTTGATGAAGTAAGTGACGCTGTAGATGTTTGTGGACCGGTAGAGGTGATGATTGACGTCTCTTTAATGGTTGTTGCCTCACTTGTAGGAACAATAGTTGATGACAGTGGCAGTGTAGTTGCAGTTATTGGTGTGAAGTCAATGGTGAGTTTGAAAGAGTCGTTGAGGCTTCTGTGGATGAAACACTTTGAGGACTTGTTCTTGTTGTTTGAGTATTCTGAGGGTTGAAGCTTGTGTGGCAACAGTAGCAGTGGAAGAAGTTGAAGAGCCTATGGATTCAGTTGCTGTGGTCATTGGCACAGAATGAGTTGATGAAGTAGGCGATACTGTAGATGTTTGTGGACGGAAGAGGTGATGACTGGCGTCTCTTTAATGGTTGTTGCCTCACTTGTGGAACAATATTTGATGACAGTGGCAGTGAAGTTGCAGTTATTGGTGTGGAAGTCAATGGTGAGTTTGAAAGAGTCGTTGAGGCTTCTGTGGATGAAGCACTTTGCGGACTTGTTCTTGTTGTTTGAGTATTCTGAGGGGTTGAAGCTTGTGTGGCAACAGTAGCAGTGGAAGAAGGTGAAGAGCCTATGGATTCAGTTGCTGTGGTCACTGGCACAGACTGAGTTGATGAAGTAGGCGATACTGTAGATGTTTGTGGACCGGTAGAGGTGATGACTGGCGTCTCTTTAATAGTTGTTGCCTCACTTGTGGGAACAATAGTTGAGGACAGTGGCAGTGTAGTTGCAGTTAATGGTGTGGAAGTCAATGGTGAGTTTGAAAGAGTCGTTGGGGGCTTCTGTGGATGAAGCACTTTGCGGACTTGTTCTTGTTGTTTGAGTATTCTGAGGGTTGGTTGAAGCATGTGGCAGCAGTAGCAGTGGAAGAAGTTGAAGAGCCTATGGATTCAGTTGCTGGTCATTGGCACAGAATGAGTTGATGAAGTAGGCGACGCTGCAGATGTTTGTGGACCGGAAGAGGTGATGACTGACGTCTCTTTAATGGTTGTTGCCTCACTTGTGGGAACAATAGCTGATGACAATGGCAGTGTAGTTGCAGTTATTGGTGTGGAAGTCAATGGTGAGTTTGAAAGAGTCGTTGAGGCTTCTGTGGATGAAGCACTTTGAGCACTTGTTCTTGTTGTTTGAGTATTCTGAGGTTGAAGCTTGTGGCAACAGTAGCAGTGGAAGAAGTCAGAAGAACCTATGGATTCAGTTGCTGTGGTCACTGGCACGTTGATGAAGTGGCGGCACTGTGAGATGTTTTGTGGACGGACGAGGTGATGATTAGCGTCTCTTTGTGGTTGTTGCGCACTTGGCTAGGAACAAGTTGATGACAGTGGCAGAAGTCAATGGTGAGTTTGAAAGGCTTCTGTGGATGGCACTTGTTCTTGTTGTTTGAGTATTCTGAGGGTTGAAGCTTGTGTGGCAACAGTAGCAGTGGAAGAAGTCGAAGAGCCTATGGATTCAGTTGCTGTGGTCACTGGCACAGAATGAGTTGATGAAGTAAGCGATACTGTAGATGGTTGTGGACGGACGAGGTGATGATTGACGTCTCTTTAATGGTTGTTGCCTCACTTGTGGGAACAATAGTTGAGACAGTGGCAGTGTAGTTGCAGTTATTGGTGTGGAAGTCAATGGTGAGTTTGAAAGAGTCGTTGAGGCTTCTGTGGATGAAACACTTTGCGGACTTGTTCTTGTTGTTTGAGTATTCTGAGGGGTTGAAGCTTGTGTGGCAACAGTAGCAGTGGAAGAAGTTGAAGAGCCTATGGATTCAGTTGCTGTGGTCACTCGCACAGAATGAGTTGATGAAGTAGGCGATACTGTAGATGTTTGTGGACGGAAGAGGTGATGATTAGCGTCTCTTTAATGGTTGTTGCCTCACTTGTGGAACAATAGTTGATGACAGTGGCAGTGTAGTTGCAGTTATTGGTGTGGAAGTCAATGGTGAGTTTGAAAGAGTCGTTGAGGCTTCTGTGGATGAAGCACTTTGAGGACTTGTTCTTGTTGTTTGAGTATTCTGAGGGTTGAAGCTTGTGTGGCAACAGTAGCAGTGGAAGGTGAAGAGCCCATTGCTATACTTGTCGTGGTTGGCATAGACTGTGTTGATGAAGTAGGCGACACTGGAGATGTTTGTGGACCGGTAGAGGTGATGACTGACGTCTCTTTAATGGTTGTTGCCTCACTTGTGGCAACAATAGTTGATGACAGTGGCAGTGTAGTTGCTGTTATTGGTGTAAGAGTCAATGGTGATTGTGAAAAGAGTCGTTGAGGCTTCTGTGGATGAAGCACTTTGAGGACTTGTTCTTGTTGTTTGAGTATTCTGAGGGTTGAAGCTTGTGTGGCAACAGTAGCAGTGGAAGAAGTTGAAGAACCTATGGATTCAGTTGCTGTGGTCACTGGCACAGAATGAGTTGATGAAGTAGGCAATACTGTCGATGTTTGTGGACCGGAAGAGGTGATGATTGACGTCTCTTTAATGGTTGTTGCCTCACTTGTGGCAACAATAGTTGATGACAGTGGCAGTGTAGTTGCAGTTATTGGTGTGGAAGTCAATGGTGAGTTTGAAAGAGTCGTTGAGGCTTCTGTGGATGAAGCACTGAGGACTTGTTCTTGTTGTTTGAGTATTCTGAGGTTGAGGCTTGTGTGGCAACAGTAGCAGTGGAAGAAGTTGAAGAGCCTATGGATTCAGTTGCTTGTGGTCACTGGCACAGAATGAGTTGATGAAGTGGCAATAATGTCGATGTTTGTGGACGGAAGAGGTGATGATTGACGTCTCTTTAATGGTTGTTGCCTCACTTGTGGGAACAATAGTTGATGACAGTGGCAGTGTAGTTGCAGTTATTGGTGTGGAAGTCAATGGTGAGTTTGAAAGAGTCGTTGAGGCTTCTGTGGATGAAGCACTTTGAGGACTTGTTCTTGTTGTTTGAGTATTCTGAGGGGTTGAAGCTTGCGTGGCAACAGTAGCAGTGGAAGAAGTCGAAGAGCCTATGGATTCAGTTGCTGTGGTCACTGGCACAGAATGAGTTGATGAAGTAGGCAATACTGTCGATGTTTGTGGACCGGAAGAGGTGATGATTGACGTCTCTTTAATGGTTGTTGCCTCACTTGTGGGAACAATAGTTGATGACAGTGGCAGTGTAGTTGCAGTTATTGGTGTGGAAGTCAATGGTGAGTTTGAAAGAGTCGTTGAGGCTTCTGTGGATGAAGCACTTTGAGGACTTGTTCTTGTTGTTTGAGTATTCTGAGGGGTTGAGGCTTGTGTGGCAACAGTAGCAGTGGAAGAAGGTGAAGAGCCCATTGATATACTTGTCGTGGTTGGCATAGACTGTGTTGATGAAGTAAGCGATACTGTAGATGTTTGTGGACGGTAGAGGTGATGACTGACGTCTCTTTAATGGTTGTTGCCTCACTTGTAGGAACAATAGTTGATGACAGTGGCAGTGTAGTTGCAGTTATTGGTGTGGAAGTCAATGGTGAGTTTGAAAGAGTCGTTGAGGCTTCTGTGGATGAAGCACTTTGAGGACTTGTTCTTGTTGTTTGAGTATTCTGAGGGGTTGAGGCTTGTGTGGCAACAGTAGCAGTGGAAGAAGTTGAAGAGCCTATGGATTCAGTTGCTGTGGTCACTGGCACAGAATGAGTTGATGAAGTAGGCAATACTGTAGATGTTTGTGGACCGGTAGAGGTGATGATTGACGTCTCTTTAATGGTTGTTGCCTCACTTGTGGGAACAATAGTTGATGACAGTGGCAGTGTAGTAGCAGTTATTGGTGTGGAAGTCAATGGTGAGTTTGAAAGAGTCGTTGAGGCTTCTGTGGATGAAGCACTTTGAGGACTTGTTCTTGTTGTTTGAGTATTCTGAGTGGTTGAAGCTTGCGTGTCAACAGTAGCAGTGGAAGAAGTTGAAGAGCCTATGGATTCAGTTGCTGTGGTCACTGGCACAGAATGAGTTGACAAAGTAGGAGCGCTGTAGATGTTTGTGGACGGAAGAGGTGATGACTGGCGTCTCTTTAATGGTTGTTGCCTCACTTGTGGGAACAATAGTTGATGACAGTGGCACTGTAGTTGCACTTATTAGTGTGGAAGTCAATGGTGAGTTTGAAAAGAGTCGTTGAGGCTTCTGTGGATGAAGCACTTTGCGGACTTGTTCTTGTTGTTTGAGTATTCTGAGGGTTGAAGCTTGTGTGTAGCAGCAGTAGCAGTGGAAGAAGTTGAAGAGCCTATGGATTCAGTTGCTGTGGTCACTGGCACAGAATGAGTTGATGAAGTAGGCAATAATGTCGATGTTTGTGGACCAGTAGAGGTGATGATTGGCGTCTCTTTAATGGTTGTTGCCTCACTTGTGGGAACAATAGTTGATGACAGTGGCAGTGTAGTTGCAGTTATTGGTGTGAAGTCAATGGTGAGTTTGAAAGAAGTCGTTGAGGCTTCTGTGGATGAAGCACTTTGCGGACTTGTTCTTGTTGTTTGAGTATTCTGAGGGGTTGAAGCTTGTGTAGCAACAGAAGCATTGGAAGAAGGTGAAGAGCCTATGGATTCAGTAGCAGTGGTCATTGGCACAGAATGAGATGAAGAAGTAGGAGACGCTGTAGATGTTTGTGGACGGTAGAGTGATGACTGACGTCTCTTTAATGGTTGTTGCCTCACTTGTGGGAACAATAGTTGATGACAATGGCAGTGTAGTTGCAGTTATTGGTGTGGAAGTCAATGGTGAGTTTGAAAGAGTTGTTGAGGCTTCTGTGGATGAAGCACTTTGAGCACTTGTTCCTGTTGTTTGAGTATTCTGAGGGGTTGAGGCTTGTGGCAACAGTAGCAGTGGAAGAAGTTGAAGAGCCTATGGATTCAGTTGCTGTGGTCACTGGCACAGAATGAGTTGATGAAGTAGGCGATACTGTAGATGTTTGTGGACGGAAGAGGTGATGACTGACGTCTCTTTAATGGTTGTTGCCTCACTTGTGGGAACAATAGTTGATGACAATGGCAGTGTAGTTGCAGTTATTGGTGTGGAAGTCAATGGTGAGTTTGAAAGAGTCGTTGAGGCTTCTGTGGATGAAGCACTTTGCGGACTTGTTCTTGTTGTTTGAGTATTCTGAGGGTTGAAGCGTGGCAACAGTAGCAGTGGAAGAGTTGAAGAGCCTATGGATTCAGTTGCGTGGTCACTGGCACAGAATGAGTTGATGAAGTAGGCGACGCTGTAGATGTTTGTGGACGGTAGAGGTGATGACTGACGTCTCTTTAATGGTTGTTGCCTCACTTGTGGGAACAATAGTTGATGACAATGGCAGTGTAGTTGCAGTTATTGGTGTGGAAGTCAATGGTGAGTTTGATAGAGTCGTTGAGGCTTCTGTGGATGAAGCACTTTGCGGACTTGTTCTTGTTGTTTGAGTATTCTGAGGGTTGAAGCTTGTGTGGCAACAGTAGCAGTGGAAGAAGTCGAAGAGCCTATGGATTCAGTTGCTGTGGTCACTGGCACAGAATGAGTTGATGAAGTAAGCGACGCTGTAGATGTTCGTGGACGGACGAGGTGATGATTAGCGTCTCTTTAATGGTTGTTGCCTCACTTGTGGGAACAATAGTTGATGACAGTGGCAGTGTAGTTGCAGTTATTGGTGTGGAAGTCAATGGTGAGTTTGAAAGAGTCGTTGAGGATTCTGTGGATGAAGCACTTTGAGGACTTGTTCTTGTTGTTTGAGTATTCTGAGGGGTTGAAGCTTGTGGCAACAGTAGCAGTGGAAGAAGTTGAAGAGCCTATGGATTCAGTTGCTGTGGTCACTGGCACAGAATGAGTTGATGAAGTAGGCGATACTGTAGATGTTAGTGGACCGGAAGAGGTGATTGACGTCTCTTTAATGGTTGTTGCCTCACTTGTGGGAACAATAGTTGATGACAATGGCAGTGTAGTTGCAGTTATTGGTGTGGAAGTCAATGGTGAGTTTGAAAGAGTCGTTGAGGCTTCTGTGGATGAAGCACTTTGAGGACTTGTTCTTGTTGTTTGAGTATTCTGAGGGGTTGAAGCTTGTGTGGCAACAGTAGCAGTGGAAGAAGGTGAAGAGCCCATTGCTATACTTGTCGTGGTTGGCATAGACTGTGTTGATGAAGTAGGCGACACTGTAGATGTTTGTGGACGGAAGAGGTGATGATTGACGTCTCTTTAATGGTTGTTGCCTCACTTGTGGGAACAATAGTTGATGACAGTGGCAGTGTAGTTGTTGTTATTGGTGTGGAAGTCAATGGTGAGTTTGAAAGAGTCGTTGAGGCTTCTGTGGATGAAGCACTTTGAGGACTTGTTCTTGTTGTTTGAGTATTCTGAGGGGTTGAAGCTTGTGTGGCAACAGTAGCAGTGGAAGAAGGTGAAGAGCCCATTGCTATACTTGTCGTGGTTGGCATAGACTGTGTTGATGAAGTAGGCGACACTGTAGATGTTTGTGGACCGGTAGAGGTGATGACTGACGTCTCTTTAATGGTTGTTGCCTCACTTGTGGGAACAATAGTTGATGACAGTGGCAGTGTAGTTGCAGTTATTGGTGTGGAAGTCAATGGTGAGTTTGAAAGAGTCGTTGAGGCTTCTGTGGATGAAGCACTTTGAGCACTTGTTCCTGTTGTTTGAGTATTCTGAGGGGTTGAGGCTTGTGTGGCAACAGTAGCAGTGGAAGAAGGTGAAGAGCCCATTGATATACTTGTCGTGGTTGGCATAGACTGTGTTGATGAAGTAGGCGACACTGTAGATGTTTGTGGACAGTAGAGGTGATGACTGATGTCTCTTTAATGGTTGTTGCCTCACTTGTGGAACAATAGTTGATGACAGTGGCAGTGTAGTTGCTGTTATTGGTGTGGAAGTCAATGGTGAGTTTGAAAGAGTCGTTGAGGCTTCTGTGGATGAAGCACTGCGGACTTGTTCTTGTTGTTTGAGTATTCTGAGGGTTGAAGCTTGCGTGGCAACAGTAGCAGTGGAAGAAGTTGAAGAGCCTATGGATTCAGTTGTGGTCATTGGCACAGAATGAGTTGACGAAGTAGGAGACGCTGTAGATGTTTGTGGACCGGACGAGGTGATGATTGACGTCTCTTTAATGGTTGTTGCCTCACTTGTAGCAACAATAGTTGATGACAGTGGCAGTGTAGTTGCAGTTATTGGTGTGGAAGTCAATGGTGAGTTTGAAAGAGTCGTTGAGGCTTCTGTGGATGAAGCACTTTGAGGACTTGTTCTTGTTGTTTTGAGTATTCTGAGGGTTGAGGCTTGTGGCAACAGTAGCAGTGGAAGAAGGTGAAGAGCCCATTGATATACTTGTCGTGGTTGGCATAGACTGTGTTGATGAAGTAGGCGATACTGTAGATGTTTGTGGACCGGTAGAGGTGATGACTGGCGTCTCTTTAATGGTTGTTGCCTCACTTGTTGGAACAATAGTTGATGACAGTGGCAGTGTAGTTGCTGTTATTGGTGTGGAAGTCAATGGTGATTGTGAAAGAGTCGTTGAGGCTTCTGTGGATGAAGCACTTTGAGGACTTGTTCTTGTTGTTTGAGTATTCTGAGGGTTGAAGCTTGTGGCAACAGTAGCAGTGGAAGAAGTTGAAGAACCTATGGATTCAGTTTCTGTGGTCACTGGCACAGAATGAGTTGATGAAGTAGGCAATACTGTCGATGTTTGTGGACGGAAGAGGTGATGATTGACGTCTCTTTAATGGTTGTTGCCTCACTTGTGGCAACAATAGTTGATGACAGTGGCAGTGTAGTTGCAGTTATTGGTGTGGAAGTCAATGGTGAGTTTGAAAGAGTCGTTGAGGCTTCTGTGGATGAAGCACTTTGAGGACTTGTTCTTGTTGTTTGAGTATTCTGAGGGGTTGAAACTTGTGGCAACAGTAGCAGTGGAAGAAGTTGAAGAGCCTATGGATTCAGTTGCCGTGGTCATTGGCACAGAATGAGTTGATGAAGTAGGAGACGCTGTAGATGTTTGTGGACCGGAAGAGGTGACTGATGTCTCTTTAATGGTTGTTGCCTCACTTGTGGGAACAATAGTTGATGACAGTGGCAGTGTAGTTGCAGTTATTGGTGTGGAAGTCAATGGTGAGTTTGAAAGAGTCGTTGAGGCTTCTGTGGATGAAGCACTTTGCGGACTTGTTCTTGTTGTTTGAGTATTCTGAGGGGTTGAAGCTTGTGTGGCAACAGTAGCAGTGGAAGAAGTTGAAGAGCCTATGGATTCAGTTGCTGTGGTCACTGGCACAGAATGAGTTGATGAAGTAGATGATGCTGTAGATGTTTGTGGACCGGAAGAGGTGATGATTGACGTCTCTTTAATGGTTGTTGCCTCACTTGTGGGAACAATAGTTGATGACAGTGGCAGTGTAGTTGTTGTTATTGGTGTGGAAGTCAATGGTGAGTTTGAAAGAGTCGTTGAGGCTTCTGTGGATGAAGCACTTTGAGCACTTGTTCCTGTTGTTTGAGTATTCTGAGGGGTTGAGGCTTGTGTGGCAACAGTAGCAGTGGAAGAAGTTGAAGAGCCTATGGATTCAGTTGCTGTGGTCACTGGCACAGAATGAGTTGATGAAGTAGGCGATACTGTAGATGTTTGTGGACCGGAAGAGGTGATGACTGACGTCTCTTTAATGGTTGTTGCCTCACTTGTGGGAACAATAGTTGATGACAATGGCAGTGTAGTTGCAGTTATTGGTGTGGAAGTCAATGGTGAGTTTGAAAGAGTCGTTGAGGCTTCTGTGGATGAAGCACTTTGCGGACTTGTTCTTGTTGTTTGAGTATTCTGAGGGTTGAAGCTTGTGTGGCAGTAGCAGTGGAAGAAGTTGAAGAGCCTATGGATTCAGTTGCCGTGGTCATTGGCACAGAATGAGTTGATGAAGTAGGCGGCGCTGCAGATGTTTGTGGACGGTAGAGGTGATGACTGACGTCTCTTTAATGGTTGTTGCCTCACTTGGGAACAATAGTTGATGACAATGGCAGTGTAGTTGCAGTTATTGGTGTGGAAGTCAATGGTGAGTTTGATAGAGTCGTTGAGGCTTCTGTGGATGAAGCACTTTGAGGACTTGTTCTTGTTGTTTGAGTATTCTGAGGGGTTGAAGCTTGTGTGGCAACAGTAGCAGTGGAAGAAGTCGAAGAGCCTATGGATTCAGTTGCTGTGGTCACTGGCACAGAATGAGTTGATGAAGTAGGCGGCGCTGTAGATGTTTGTGGACCAGAAGAGGTGATGATTGACGTCTCTTTAATGGTTGTTGCCTCACTTGTGGGAACAATAGTTGATGAAAGTGCAGTGTAGTTGCAGTTATTGGTGTGGAAGTCAATGGTGAGTTTGAAAGAGTCGTTGAGGCTTCTGTGGATGAAGCACTTTGAGGACTTGTTCTTGTTGTTTGAGTATTCTGAGGGTTGAAGCTTGTGTGGCAACAGTAGCAGTGGAAGAAGTTGAAGAGCCTATGGATTCAGTTGCTGTGGTCACTGGCACAGAATGAGTTGATGAAGTAGGCGATACTGTAGATGTTAGTGGACCGGAAGAGGTGATGATTGACGTCTCTTTAATGGTTGTTGCCTCACTTGTGGGAACAATAGTTGATGACAGTGGCAGTGTAGTTGCAGTTATTGGTGTGGAAGTCAATGGTGAGTTTGAAAGAGTCGTTGAGGCTTCTGTGGATGAAGCACTTTGAGGACTTGTTCTTGTTGTTTGAGTATTCTGAGGGTTGAAGCTTGTGTGGCAACAGTAGCAGTGGAAGAAGGTGAAGAGCCCATTGATATACTTGTCGTGGTTGGCATAGACTGTGTTGATGAAGTAGGCGACACTGTAGATGTTTGTGGACCGGTAGAGGTGATGACTGACGTCTCTTTAATGGTTGTTGCCTCACTTGTGGGAACAATAGTTGATGACAGTGGCAGTGTAGTTGCAGTTATTGGTGTGGAAGTCAATGGTGAGTTTGAAAGAGTCGTTGAGGCTTCTGTGGATGAAGCACTTTGAGCACTTGTTCCTGTTGTTTGAGTATTCTGAGGGGTTGAGGCTTGTGTGGCAACAGTAGCAGTGGAAGAAGGTGAAGAGCCCATTGATATACTTGTCATGGTTGGCATAGACTGTGTTGATGAAGTAGGCGACACTGTAGATGTTTGTGGACCGGTAGAGGTGATGATTGACGTCTCTTTAATGGTTGTTGCCTCACTTGTGGGAACAATAGTTGATGACAGTGGCAGTGTAGTTGCAGTTATTGGTGTTGAAGTCAATGGTGAGTTTGAAAGAGTCGTTGAGGCTTCTGTGGATGAAGCACTTTGCGGACTTGTTCTTGTTGTTTGAGTATTCTGAGGGGTTGAAGCTTGCGTGGCAACAGTAGCAGTGGAAGAAGGTGAAGAGCCTATGGATTCAGTTGCTGTGGTCATTGGCACAGAATGAGTTGACGAAGTAGGAGGCGCTGTAGATGTTTGTGGACGGACGAGGTGATGATTGACGTCTCTTTAATGGTTGTTGCCTCACTTGTGGCAACAATAGTTGATGACAGTGGCAGTGTAGTTGCAGTTATTGGTGTGGAAGTCAATGGTGAGTTCGAAAGAGTCGTTGAGGCTTCTGTGGATGAAGCACTTTGAGGACTTGTTCTTGTTGTTTGAGTATTCTGAGGGTTGAGGCTTGTGTGGCAACAGTAGCAGTGGAAGAAGGTGAAGAGCCCATTGATATACTTGTCGTGGTTGGCATAGACTGTGTTGATGAAGTAGGCGATACTGTAGATGTTTGTGGACGGTAGAGGTGATGACTGACGTCTCTTTAATGGTTGTTGCCTCACTTGTGGGAACAATAGTTGATGACAGTGGCAGTGTAGTTGCTGTTATTGGTGTGGAAGTCAATGGTGATTGTGAAAGAGTCGTTGAGGCTTCTGTGGATGAAGCACTTTGAGGACTTGTTCTTGTTGTTTGAGTATTCTGAGGGTTGAGGCTTGTGTGGCAACAGTAGCAGTGGAAGAAGTTGAAGAACCTATGGATTCAGTTGCTGTGGTCACTGGCACAGAATGAGTTGATGAAGTAGGCAATACTGTCGATGTTTGTGGACCGGAAGAGGTGATGATTGACGTCTCTTTAATGGTTGTTGCCTCACTTGTGGCAACAATAGTTGATGACAGTGGCAGTGTAGTTGCAGTTATTGGTGTGGAAGTCAATGGTGAGTTTGAAAGAGTCGTTGAGGCTTCTGTGGATGAAGCACTTTGAGGACTTGTTCTTGTTGTTTGAGTATTCTGAGGGTTGAGGCTTGTGTGGCAACAGTAGCAGTGGAAGAAGTTGAAGAGCCTATGGATTCAGTTGCCGTGGTCATTGGCACAGAATGAGTTGATGAAGTAGGAGACGCTGTAGATGTTTGTGGACGGAAGAGGTGATGACTGACGTCTCTTTAATGGTTGTTGCCTCACTTGTGGGAACAATAGTTGATGACAGTGGCAGTGTAGTTGCAGTTATTGGTGTGGAAGTCAATGCTGAGTTTGAAAAGAGTCGTTGAGGCTTCTGTGGATGAAGCACTTTGAGGACTTGTTCTTGTTGTTTGAGTATTCTGAGGGTTGAAGCTTGTGTGGCAACAGTAGCAGTGGAAGAAGTTGAAGAGCCTATGGATTCAGTTGCTGTGGTCATTGGCACAGAATGAGTTGATGAAGTAGATGATGCTGTAGATGTTTGTGGACCGGAAGAGGTGATGACTGACGTCTCTTTAATGGTTGTTGCCTCACTTGTGGGAACAATAGTTGATGACAATGGCAGTGTAGTTGCAGTTATTGGTGTGGAAGTCAATGGTGAGTTTGAAAGAGTCGTTGAGGCTTCTGTGGATGAAGCACTTTGAGCACTTGTTCCTGTTGTTTGAGTATTCTGAGGGGTTGAGGCTTGTGTGGCAACAGTAGCAGTGGAAGAAGTTGAAGAGCCTATGGATTCAGTTGCTGTGGTCACTGGCACAGAATGAGTTGATGAAGTAGGCGATACTGTAGATGTTTGTGGACCGGAAGAGGTGATGACTGGCGTCTCTTTAATGGTTGTTGCCTCACTTGTGGGAACAATAGTTGATGACAGTGGCAGTGTAGTTGCAGTTATTGGTGTGGAAGTCAATGGTGAGTTTGAAAGAGTCGTTGAGGCTTCTGTGGATGAAGCACTTGCGGACTTGTTCTTGTTGTTTGAGTATTCTGAGGGTTGAAGCTTGTGTGGCAACAGTAGCAGTGGAAGAAGTTGAGGAGCCTATGGATTCAGTTGCCGTGGTCATTGGCACAGAATGAGTTGACGAAGTAGGCGACGCTGCAGATGTTTGTGGACCGGTAGAGGTGATGACTGACGTCTCTTTAATGGTTGTTGCCTCACTTGTGGGAACAATAGTTGATGACAATGGCAGTGTAGTTGCAGTTATTGGTGTGGAAGTCAATGGTGAGTTTGATAGAGTCGTTGAGGCTTCTGTGGATGAAGCACTTTTCGGACTTGTTCTTGTTGTTTGAGTATTCTGAGGGGTTGAAGCTTGTGTGGCAACAGTAGCAGTGGAAGAAGTCGAAGAGCCTATGGATTCAGTTGCTGTGGTCACTGGCACAGAATGAGTTGATGAAGTAGGCGATACTGTAGATGTTAGTGGACCGGAAGAGGTGATGATTGACGTCTCTTTAATGGTTGTTGCCTCACTTGTGGGAACAATAGTTGATGACAGTGGCAGTGTAGTTGCAGTTATTGGTGTGGAAGTCAATGGTGAGTTTGAAAGAGTCGTTGAGGCTTCTGTGGATGAAGCACTTTGAGGACTTGTTCTTGTTGTTTGAGTATTCTGAGGGGTTGAAGCTTGTGTGGCAACAGTAGCAGTGGAAGAAGGTGAAGAGCCCATTGATATACTTGTCGTGGTTGGCATAGACTGTGTTGATGAAGTAGGCGACACTGTAGATGTTTGTGGACCGGTAGAGGTGATGATTGACGTCTCTTTAATGGTTGTTGCCTCACTTGTGGCAACAATAGTTGATGACAGTGGCAGTGTAGTTGCAGTTATTGGTGTGGAAGTCAATGGTGAGTTTGAAAGAGTCGTTGAGGCTTCTGTGGATGAAGCACTTTGCGGACTTGTTCTTGTTGTTTGAGTATTCTGAGGGTTGAAGCTTGTGTGGCAACAGTAGCAGTGGAAGAAGTCGAAGAGCCTATGGATTCAGTTGCTGTGGTCATTGGCACAGAATGAGTTGATGAAGTAGGCGATACTGTAGATGTTTGTGGACGGAAGAGGTGATGATTGACGTCTCTTTAATGGTTGTTGCCTCACTTGTGGGAACAATAGTTGATGACAGTGGCAGTGTAGTTGCAGTTATTGGTGTGGAAGTCAATGGTGATTGTGAAAGAGTCGTTGAGGCTTCTGTGGATGAAGCACTTTGAGGACTTGTTCTTGTTGTTTGAGTATTCTGAGGGGTTGAAGCTTGTGTGGCAACAGTAGCAGTGGAAGAAGTTGAAGAGCCTATGGATTCAGTTGCAGTGGTCACTGGCACAGAATGAGTTGATGAAGTAGGCGACACTGTAGATGTTTGTGGACCGGAAGAGGTGATGATTGACGTCTCTTTAATGGTTGTTGCCTCACTTGTGGGAACAATAGTTGATGACAGTGGCAGTGTAGTTGCAATTATTGGTGTGGAAGTCAATGGTGATTGTGAAAGAGTCGTTGAGGCTTCTGTGGATGAAGCACTTTGAGGACTTGTTCTTGTTGTTTGAGTATTCTGAGGGGTTGAAGCTTGTGTGGCAACAGTAGCAGTGGAAGAAGTCGAAGAGCCTATGGATTCAGTTAGTGTGGTCACTGGCACAGAATGAGTTGATGAAGTAGGCAATAATGTCGATGTTTGTGGACCGGAAGAGGTGATGATTGACGTCTCTTTAATGGTTGTTGCCTCACTTGTGGCAACAATAGTTGATGACAGTGGCAGTGTAGTTGCAGTTATTGGTGTGGAAGTCAATGGTGAGTTTGAAAGAGTCGTTGAGGCTTCTGTGGATGAAGCACTTTGAGGACTTGTTCTTGTTGTTTGAGTATTCTGAGGGGTTGAAGCTTGTGTGGCAACAGCAGCAGTGGAAGAAGTTGAAGAGCCTATGGATTCAGTTGCTGTGGTCATTGGCACAGAATGAGTTGATGAAGTAGGAGACGCTGTAGATGTTTGTGGACCGGTAGAGGTGATGACTGACGTCTCTTTAATGGTTGTTGCCTCACTTGTGGGAAAATAGTTGATGACAATGGCAGTGTAGTTGCAGTTATTGGTGTGGAAGTCAATGGTGAGTTTGAAAGAGTCGTTGAGGCTTCTGTGGATGAAGCACTTTGAGGACTTGTTCTTGTTGTTTGAGTATTCTGAGGGGTTGAAGCTTGTGTGGCAACAGTAGCAGTGGAAGAAGGTGAAGAGCCCATTGATATACTTGTCGTGGTTGGCACAGAATGAGTTGATGAAGTAGGCGATACTGTAGATGTTTGTGGACCGGAAGAGGTGATGACTGACGTCTCTTTAATGGTTGTTGCCTCACTTGTGGGAACAATAGTTGATGACAGTGGCAGTGTAGTTGCAGTTATTGGTTTGGAAGTCAATGGTGAGTTTGAAAGAGTCGTTGAGGCTTCTGTGGATGAAGCACTTTGCGGACTTGTTCTTGTTGTTTGAGTATTCTGAGGGGTTGAAGCTTGTGTGGCAACAGTAGCAGTGGAAGAAGTTGAAGAGCCTATGGATTCAGTTGCCGTGGTCATTGGCACAGAATGAGTTGACGAAGTGGCGATACTGTAGATGACAGTGGCAGTGTAGTTGCAGTTATTGGTGTGGAAGTCAATGGTGAGTTTGAAAGAGTTGTTGAGGCTTCTGTGGATGAAGCACTTTGAGGACTTGTTCTTGGTGTTTGAGTATTCTGAGGGGTTGAGGCTTGTGTGGCAACAGTAGCAGTGGAAGAAGGTGAAGAGCCCATTGATATACCTGTCGTGGTTGGCATAGACTGTGTTGATGAAGTAGGCGATACTGTAGATGTTTGTGGACCGGTAGAGGTGATGACTGACGTCTCTTTAATGGTTGTTGCCTCACTTGTGGGAACAATAGTTGATGACAGTGGCAGTGTAGTTGCAGTTATTGGTGTGGAAGTCAATGGTGAGTTTGAAAGAGTCGTTGAGGCTTCTGTGGATGAAGCACTTTGAGGACTTGTTCTTGTTGTTTGAGTATTCTGTGTGGTAGAGGCTTGTGTGGCAACAGTAGCAGTGGAAGAAGTTGAAGAGCCTATGGATTCAGTTGCAGTGGTCACTGGCACAGAATGAGTTGATGAAGTAGGCGACACTGTAGATGTTTGTGGACCGGAAGAGGTGATGATTGACGTCTCTTTAATGGTTGTTGCCTCACTTGTGGGAACAATAGTTGATGACAGTGGCAGTGTAGTTGCAATTATTGGTGTGGAAGTCAATGGTGATTGTGAAAGAGTCGTTGAGGCTTCTGTGGATGAAGCACTTTGAGGACTTGTTCTTGTTGTTTGAGTATTCTGAGGGGTTGAAGCTTGTGTGGCAACAGTAGCAGTGGAAGAAGTCGAAGAGCCTATGGATTCAGTTAGTGTGGTCACTGGCACAGAATGAGTTGATGAAGTAGGCAATAATGTCGATGTTTGTGGACCGGAAGAGGTGATGATTGACGTCTCTTTAATGGTTGTTGCCTCACTTGTGGCAACAATAGTTGATGACAGTGGTAGTGTAGTTGCAGTTATTGGTGTGGAAGTCAATGGTGAGTTTGAAAGAGTCGTTGAGGCTTCTGTGGATGAAGCACTTTGAGGACTTGTTCTTGTTGTTTGAGTATTCTGAGGGGTTGAAGCTTGTGTGGCAACAGCAGCAGTGGAAGAAGTTGAAGAGCCTATGGATTCAGTTGCCGTGGTCATTGGCACAGAATGAGTTGACGAAGTAGGAGACGCTGTAGATGTTTGTGGACCGGTAGAGGTGATGACTGACGTCTCTTTAATGGTTGTTGCCTCACTTGTGGGAAAAATAGTTGATGACAATGGCAGTGTAGTTGCAGTTATTGGTGTGGAAGTCAATGGTGAGTTTGAAAGAGTCGTTGAGCCTTCTGTGGATGAAGCACTTTGAGGACTTGTTCTTGTTGTTTGAGTATTCTGAGGGTTGAAGCTTGTGTGGCAACAGTAGCAGTGGAAGAAGGTGAAGAGCCCATTGATATACTTGTCGTGGTTGGCACAGAATGAGTTGATGAAGTAGGCGATACTGTAGATGTTTGTGGACCGGAAGAGGTGATGATTGACGTCTCTTTAATGGTTGTTGCCTCACTTGTGGGAACAATAGTTGATGACAGTGGCAGTGTAGTTGCAGTTATTGGTGTGGAAGTCAATGGTGAGTTTGAAAGAGTCGTTGAGGTTTCTGTGGATGAAGCACTTTGCGGACTTGTTCTTGTTGTTTGAGTATTCTGAGGGGTTGAGGCTTGTGTGGCAACAGTAGCAGTGGAAGAAGTTGAAGAGCCTATGGATTCAGTTGCCGTGGTCATTGGCACAGAATGAGTTGATGAAGTAGGCGATACTGTAGATGTTTGTGGACCGGAAGAGGTGATGACTGACGTCTCTTTAATGGTTGTTGCCTCACTTGTGGGAACAATAGTTGATGACAGTGGCAGTGTAGTTGCAGTTATTGGTTTGGAAGTCAATGGTGAGTTTGAAAGAGTCGTTGAGGCTTCTGTGGATGAAGCACTTTGCGGACTTGTTCTTGTTGTTTGAGTATTCTGAGGGGTTGAAGCTTGTGTGGCAACAGTAGCAGTGGAAGAAGTTGAAGAGCCTATGGATTCAGTTGCCGTGGTCATTGGCACAGAATGAGTTGACGAAGTAGGCGATACTGTAGATGACAGTGGCAGTGTAGTTGCAGTTATTGGTGTGGAAGTCAATGGTGAGTTTGAAAGAGTTGTTGAGGCTTCTGTGGATGAAGCACTTTGAGGACTTGTTCTTGTTGTTTGAGTATTCTGAGGGTTGAGGCTTGTGTGGCAACAGTAGCAGTGGAAGAAGGTGAAGAGCCCATTGATATACTTGTCGTGGTTGGCATAGACTGTGTTGATGAAGTAGGCGATACTGTAGATGTTTGAGGACCGGTAGAGGTGATGACTGACGTCTCTTTAATGGTTGTTGCCTCACTTGTGGGAACAATAGTTGATGACAGTGGCAGTGTAGTTGCAGTTATTGGTGTGGAAGTCAATGGTGAGTTTGAAAGAGTCGTTGAGGCTTCTGTGGATGAAGCACTTTGAGGACTTGTTCTTGTTGTTTGAGTATTCTGAGGGGTTGAGGCTTGTGTGGCAACAGTAGCAGTGGAAGAAGGTGAAGAGCCCATTGATATACTTGTCGTGGTTGGCACAGAATGAGTTGATGAAGTAGGCGATACTGTAGATGTTTGTGGACCGGAAGAGGTGATGATTGACGTCTCTTTAATGGTTGTTGCCTCACTTGTGGGAACAATAGTTGATGACAGTGGCAGTGTAGTTGCAGTTATTGGTGTGGAAGTCAATGGTGAGTTTGAAAGAGTCGTTGAGGCTTCTGTGGATGAAGCACTTTGCGGACTTGTTCTTGTTGTTTGAGTATTCTGAGGGGTTGAAGCTTGTGTGGCAACAGTAGCAGTGGAAGAAGTTGAAGAGCCTATGGATTCAGTTGCAGTGGTCACTGGCACAGAATGAGTTGATGAAGTAGGCGATACTGTAGATGACAGTGGCAGTGTAGTTGCAGTTATTGGTGTGGAAGTCAATGGTGAGTTTGAAAGAGTCGTTGAGGCTTCTGTGGATGAAGCACTTTGAGGAATTGTTCTTGTTGTTTGAGTATTCTGAGGGTTGAAGCTTGTGTGGCAACAGTAGCAGTGGAAGAAGTTGAAGAGCCCATTGATATACTTAGTCGTGGTTGGCATAGACTGTGTTGATGAAGTAGGCGATACTGTAGATGTTTGTGGACCGGTGGGGGATGACTGACGTCTCTTTAATGGTTGTTGCCTCACTTGTGGGAACAATAGTTGATGACAGTGGCAGTGTAGTTGCTGTTATTGGTGTGGAAGTCAATGGTGATTGTGAAAGAGTCGTTGAGGCTTCTGTGGATGAAGCACTTTGAGGACTTGTTCTTGTTGTTTGAGTATTCTGAGGGGTTGAGGCTTGTGTGGCAACAGTAGCAGTGGAAGAAGGTGAAGAGCCCATTGATATACTTGTCGTGGTTGGCACAGACTGTGTTGATGAAGTAGGCGATACTGTAGATGTTTGTGGACGGTAGAGGTGATGACTGACGTCTCTTTAATGGTTGTTGCCTCACTTGTGGGAACAATAGTTGATGACAATGGCAGTGTAGTTGCTGTTATTGGTGTGGAAGTCAATGGTGAGTTTGAAAGAGTCGTTGAGGCTTCTGTGGATGAAGCACTTTGAGGACTTGTTCTTGTTGTTTGAGTATTCTGAGGGGTTGAAGCTTGTGTGGCAACAGTAGCAGTGGAAGAAGTCGAAGAGCCTATGGATTCAGTTGCTGTGGTCACTGGCACAGAATGAGTTGATGAAGTAGGCGATACTGTAGATGTTTGTGGACCGGAAGAGGTGATGATTGACGTCTCTTTAATGGTTGTTGCCTCACTTGTGGCAACAATAGTTGATGACAGTGGCAGTGTAGTTGCAGTTATTGGTGTGGAAGTCAATGGTGAGTTTGAAAGAGTCGTTGAGGCTTCTGTGGATGAAGCACTTTGCGGACTTGTTCTTGTTGTTTGAGTATTCTGAGGGGTTGAGGCTTGTGTGGCAACAGTAGCAGTGGAAGAAGGTGAAGAGCCCATTGATATACTTGTCGTGGTTGGCACAGAATGAGTTGATGAAGTAGGCGATACTGTAGATGTTTGTGGACCGGAAGAGGTGATGATTGACGTCTCTTTAATGGTTGTTGCCTCACTTGTGGGAACAATAGTTGATGACAGTGGCAGTGTAGTTGCAGTTATTGGTGTGGAAGTCAATGGTGAGTTTGAAAGAGTCGTTGAGGCTTCTGTGGATGAAGCACTTTGAGGACTTGTTCTTGTTGTTTGAGTATTCTGAGGGGTTGAAGCTTGTGTGGCAACAGTAGCAGTGGAAGAAGTTGAAGAGCCTATGGATTCAGTTGCCGTGGTCATTGGCACAGAATGAGTTGATGAAGTAGGCGATACTGTAGATGACAGTGGCAGTGTAGTTGCAGTTATTGGTGTGGAAGTCAATGGTGAGTTTGAAAGAGTCGTTGAGGCTTCTGTGGATGAAGCACTTTGAGGAATTGTTCTTGTTGTTTGAGTATTCTGAGGGGTTGAGGCTTGTGTGGCAACAGTAGCAGTGGAAGAAGTTGAAGAGCCCATTGATATACTTGTCGTGGTTGGCATAGACTGTGTTGATGAAGTAGGCGATACTGTAGATGTTTGTGGACCGGTAGAGGGGATGACTGACGTCTCTTTAATGGTTGTTGCCTCACTTGTGGGAACAATAGTTGATGACAGTGGCAGTGTAGTTGCTGTTATTGGTGTGGAAGTCAATGGTGATTGTGAAAGAGTCGTTGAGGCTTCTGTGGATGAAGCACTTTGAGGACTTGTTCTTGTTGTTTGAGTATTCTGAGGGGTTGAGGCTTGTGTGGCAACAGTAGCAGTGGAAGAAGGTGAAGAGCCCATTGATATACTTGTCGTGGTTGGCATAGACTGTGTTGATGAAGTAGGCGATACTGTAGATGTTTGTGGACCGGTAGAGGTGATGACTGACGTCTCTTTAATGGTTGTTGCCTCACTTGTGGGAACAATAGTTGATGACAATGGCAGTGTAGTTGCTGTTATTGGTGTGGAAGTCAATGGTGAGTTTGAAAGAGTCGTTGAGGCTTCTGTGGATGAAGCACTTTGCGGACTTGTTCTTGTTGTTTGAGTATTCTGAGGGGTTGAAGCTTGTGTGGCAACAGTAGCAGTGGAAGAAGTCGAAGAGCCTATGGATTCAGTTGCTGTGGTCACTGGCACAGAATGAGTTGATGAAGTAGGCGATACTGTAGATGTTTGTGGCCCGGAAGAGGTGATGATTGACGTCTCTTTAATGGTTGTTGCCTCACTTGTGGCAACAATAGTTGATGACAGTGGCAGTGTAGTTGCAGTTATTGGTGTGGAAGTCAATGGTGAGTTTGAAAGAGTCGTTGAGGCTTCTGTGGATGAAGCACTTTGCGGACTTGTTCTTGTTGTTTGAGTATTCTGAGGGGTTGAAGCTTGTGTTGCAACAGCAGCAGTGGAAGAAGTTGAAGAGCCTATGGATTCAGTTGCCGTGGTCATTGGCACAGAATGAGTTGACGAAGTAGGCGATGCTGTAGATGTTTGTGGACCGGTAGAGGTTATGATTGACGTCTCTTTAATGGTTGTTGCCTCACTTGTGGGAACAATAGTTGATGACAGTGGCAGTGTAGTTGCAGTTATTGGTGTGGAAGTCAATGGTGAGTTTGATAGAGTCGTTGAGGCTTCTGTGGATGAAGCACTTTGAGGACTTGTTCTTGTTGTTTGAGTATTCTGAGGGGTTGAGGCTTGTGTGGCAACAGTAGCAGTGGAAGAAGTTGAAGAGCCTATGGATTCAGTTGCCGTGGTCATTGGCACAGAATGAGTTGACGAAGTAGGTGATGCTGTAGATGTTTGTGGACCGGTAGAGGTTATGATTGACGTCTCTTTAATGGTTGTTGCCTCACTTGTGGGAACAATAGTTGATGACAGTGGCAGTGTAGTTGCAGTTATTGGTGTGGAAGTCAATGGTGAGTTCGAAAGAGTCGTTGAGGCTTCTGTGGATGAAGCACTTTGAGGACTTGTTCTTGTTGTTTGAGTATTCTGAGGGGTTGAGGCTTGTGTGGCAACAGTAGCAGTGGAAGAAGGTGAAGAGCCCATTGATATACTTGTCGTGGTTGGCATAGACTGTGTTGATGAAGTAGGCGATACTGTAGATGTTTTTGGACCGGTAGAGGTGATGACTGACGTCTCTTTAATGGTTGTTGCCTCACTTGTGGCAACAATAGTTGATGACAGTGGCAGTGTAGTTGCTGTTATTGGTGTGGAAGTCAACGGTGATTGTAAAAGAGTCGTTGAGGCTTCTGTGGATGAAGCACTTTGCGGACTTGTTCTTGTTGTTTGAGTATTCTGAGGGGTTGAAGCTTGTGTTGCAACAGCAGCAGTGGAAGAAGTTGAAGAGCCTATGGATTCAGTTGCCGTGGTCATTGGCACAGAATGAGTTGACGAAGTAGGAGACGCTGTAGATGTTTGTGGACCGGAAGAGGTGATGACTGACGTCTCTTTAATGGTTGTTGCCTCACTTGTGGGAACAATAGTTGATGACAATGGCAGTGTAGTTGCAGTTATTGGTGTGGAAGTCAATGGTGAGTTTGAAAGAGTCGTTGAGGTTTCTGTGGATGAAGCACTTTGAGGACTTGTTCTTGTTGTTTGAGTATTCTGAGGGGTTGAAGCTTGTGTGGCAACAGTAGCAGTGGAAGAAGGTGAAGAGCCCATTGATATACTTGTCGTGGTTGGCATAGACTGTGTTGATGAAGTAGGCGATACTGTAGATGTTTGTGGACCGGTAGAGGTGATGACTGACGTCTCTTTAATGGTTGTTGCCTCACTTGTGGGAACAATAGTTGATGACAGTGGCAGTGTAGTTGCTGTTATTGGTGTGGAAGTCAATGGTGATTGTGAAAGAGTCGTTGAGGCTTCTGTGGATGAAGCACTTTGAGGACTTGTTCTTGTTGTTTGAGTATTCTGAGGGGTTGAAGCTTGTGTGGCAACAGTAGCAGTGGAAGAAGTCGAAGAGCCTATGGATTCAGTTGCCGTGGTCACTGGCACAGAATGAGTTGATGAAGTAGGCGATACTGTAGATGTTTGTGGACCGGAAGAGGTGATGACTGACGTCTCTTTAATGGTTGTTGCCTCACTTGTGGGAACAATAGTTGATGACAGTGGCAGTGTAGTTGCAGTTATTGGTTTGGAAGTCAATGGTGAGTTTGAAAGAGTCGTTGAGGCTTCTGTGTATGAAGCACTTTGCGGACTTGTTCTTGTTGTTTGAGTATTCTGAGGGGTTGAAGCTTGTGTGGCAACAGTAGCAGTGGAAGAAGTTGAAGAGCCTATGGATTCAGTTGCCGTGGTCATTGGCACAGAATGAGTTGATGAAGTAGGCGATACTGTAGATGTTTGTTGACCGGAAGAGTGTGATGATTGGTCTCTCTTTAATGGTTGTTGCTCACTTGTGGGAAACAATAGTGATGACAGTGGCAGTGTAGTTGCAGTTATTGGTGTGGAAGTCAATGGTGAGTTTGAAAGAGTTGTTGAGGCTTCTGTGGATGAAGCACTTTGCGGACTTGTTCTTGTTGTTTGAGTATTCTGAGGGGTTGAGGCTTGTGTGGCAACAGTAGCAGTGGAAGAAGGTGAAGAGCCCATTGATATACTTGTCGTGGTTGGCATAGACTGTGTTGATGAAGTAGGCGATACTGTAGATGTTTGTGGACCGGTAGAGGTGATGACTGACGTCTCTTTAATGGTTGTTGCCTCACTTGTGGGAACAATAGTTGATGACAGTGGCAGTGTAGTTGCAGTTATTGGTGTGGAAGTCAACGGTGATTGTAAAAGAGTCGTTGAGGCTTCTGTGGATGAAGCACTTTGTGGACTTGTTCTTGTTGTTTGAGTATTCTGAGGGGTTGAGGCTTGTGTGGCAACAGTAGCAGTGGAAGAAGTTGAAGAGCCTATGGATTCAGTTGCCGTGGTCACTGGCACAGAATGAGTTGATGAAGTAGGTAATACTGTCGATGTTTGTGGACCGGAAGAGGTGATGATTGACGTCTCTTTAATGGTTGTTGCCTCACTTGTGGGAACAATAGTTGATGACAGTGGCAGTGTAGTTGCAGTTATTGGCGTGGAAGTCAATGGTGAGTTTGAAAGAGTCGTTGAGGCTTCTGTGGATGAAGCACTTTGCGGACTTGTTCTTGTTGTTTGAGTATTCTGAGGGGTTGAGGCTTGTGTGGCAACAGTAGCAGTGGAAGAAGGTGAAGAGCCTATGGATTCAGTTGCCGTGGTCATTGGCACAGAATGAGTTGACGAAGTAGGCGATGCTGTAGATGTTTGTGGACCGGTAGAGGTTATGATTGACGTCTCTTTAATGGTTGTTGCCTCACTTGTGGGAACAATAGTTGATGACAGTGGCAGTGTAGTTGCAGTTATTGGTGTGGAAGTCAATGGTGAGTTTGATAGAGTCGTTGAGGCTTCTGTGGATGAAGCACTTTGAGGACTTGTTCTTGTTGTTTGAGTATTCTGAGGGGTTGAGGCTTGTGTGGCAACAGTAGCAGTGGAAGAAGTTGAAGAGCCTATGGATTCAGTTGCCGTGGTCATTGGCACAGAATGAGTTGACGAAGTAGGTGATGCTGTAGATGTTTGTGGACCGGTAGAGGTTATGATTGACGTCTCTTTAATGGTTGTTGCCTCACTTGTGGGAACAATAGTTGATGACAGTGGCAGTGTAGTTGCAGTTATTGGTGTGGAAGTCAATGGTGAGTTTGAAAGAGTCGTTGAGGCTTCTGTGGATGAAGCACTTTGAGGACTTGTTCTTGTTGTTTGAGTATTCTGAGGGGTTGAGGCTTGTGTGGCAACAGTAGCAGTGGAAGAAGGTGAAGAGCCCATTGATATACTTGTCGTGGTTGGCATAGACTGTGTTGATGAAGTAGGCGATACTGTAGATGTTTGTGGACCGGTAGAGGTGATGACTGACGTCTCTTTAATGGTTGTTGCCTCACTTGTGGGAACAATAGTTGATGACAGTGGCAGTGTAGTTGCAGTTATTGGTGTGGAAGTCAATGGTGAGTTTGAAAGAGTCGTTGAGGCTTCTGTGGATGAAGCACTTTGAGGACTTGTTCTTGTTGTTTGAGTATTCTGAGGGGTTGAGGCTTGTGTGGCAACAGTAGCAGTGGAAGAAGGTGAAGAGCCCATTGATATACTTGTCGTGGTTGGCATAGACTGTGTTGATGAAGTAGGCGATACTGTAGATGTTTTTGGACCGGTAGAGGTGATGACTGACGTCTCTTTAATGGTTGTTGCCTCACTTGTGGCAACAATAGTTGATGACAGTGGCAGTGTAGTTGCTGTTATTGGTGTGGAAGTCAATGGTGATTGTAAAGAGTCGTTGAGGCTTCTGTGGATGAAGCACTGCGGACTTGTTCTTGTTGTTTGAGTATTCTGAGGGGTTGAAGCTTGTGTTGCAACAGCAGCAGTGGAAGAAGTTGAAGAGCCTATGGATTCAGTTGCGTGGTCATTGGCACAGAATGAGTTGACGAAGTAGGAGACCCTGTAGATGTTTGATGACCGGAAGAGGTGATGACTGACGTCTCTTTAATGGTTGTTGCCTCACTTGTGGGAACAATAGTTGATGACAATGGCAGTGTAGTTGCAGTTATTGGTGTGGAAGTCAATGGTGAGTTTGAAAGAGTCGTTGAGGCTTCTGTGGATGAAGCACTTTGCGGACTTGTTCTTGTTGTTTGAGTATTCTGAGGGTTGAAGCTTGTGTGGCAACAGTAGCAGTGGAAGAAGTTGAAGAGCCTATGGATTCAGTTGCCGTGGTCATTGGCACAGAATGAGTTGATGAAGTAGGCGATACTGTAGATGACAGTGGCAGTGTAGTTGCAGTTATTGGTGTGGAAGTCAATGGTGAGTTTGAAAGAGTTGTTGAGGCTTCTGTGGATGAAGCACTTTGCGGACTTGTTCTTGTTGTTTGAGTATTCTGAGGGGTTGAGGCTTGTGTGGCAACAGTAGCAGTGGAAGAAGGTGAAGAGCCCATTGATATACTTGTCGTGGTTGGCATAGACTGTGTTGATGAAGTAGGCAATACTGTAGATGTTTGTGGACCGGTAGAGGTGATGACTGACGTCTCTTTAATGGTTGTTGCCTCACTTGTGGGAACAATAGTTGATGACAGTGGCAGTGTAGTTGCAGTTATTGGTGTGGAAGTCAACGGTGATTGTAAAAGAGTCGTTGAGGCTTCTGTGGATGAAGCACTTTGTGGACTTGTTCTTGTTGTTTGAGTATTCTGAGGGGTTGAGGCTTGTGTGGCAACAGTAGCAGTGGAAGAAGTTGAAGAGCCTATGGATTCAGTTGCCGTGGTCACTGGCACAGAATGAGTTGATGAAGTAGGTAATACTGTCGATGTTTGTGGACCGGAAGAGGTGATGATTGACGTCTCTTTAATGGTTGTTGCCTCACTTGTGGGAACAATAGTTGATGACAGTGGCAGTGTAGTTGCAGTTATTGGCGTGGAAGTCAATGGTGAGTTTGAAAGAGTCGTTGAGGCTTCTGTGGATGAAGCACTTTGCGGACTTGTTCTTGTTGTTTGAGTATTCTGAGGGGTTGAGGCTTGTGTGGCAACAGTAGCAGTGGAAGAAGGTGAAGAGCCTATGGATTCAGTTGCTGTGGTCACTGGCACAGAATGAGTTGACGAAGTAGGCGATGCTGTAGATGTTTGTGGACTCTTTAATGGTTGTTGCCTCACTTGTCGTGGTTGGCATAGACTGTGTTGATGAAGTAGGCGACACTGTAGATGTTTGTGGACCGGTAGAGGTGATGACTGACGTCTCTTTAATGGTTGTTGCCTCACTTGTGGGAACAATAGTTGATGACAGTGGCAGTGTAGTTGCAGTTATTGGTGTGGAAGTCAATGGTGAGTTTGAAAGAGTCGTTGAGGATTCTGTGGATGAAGCACTTTGAGGACTTGTTCTTGTTGTTTGAGTATTCTGAGGGGTTGAAGCTTGTGTAGCAACAGTAGCAGTGGAAGAAGTTGAAGAGCCTATGGATTCAGTTGCTGTGGTCACTGGCACAGAATGAGTTGATGAAGTAGGCGATACTGTAGATGTTTGTGGACCGGTAGAGGGGATGACTGATGTCTCTTTAATGGTTGTTGCCTCACTTGTGGGAACAACAGTTGATGACAGTGGCAGTGTAGTGGCAGTTATTGGTTTGGAAGTCAATGGTGATTGTGAAAGAGTCGTTGAGGCTTCTGTGGATGAAGCACTTTGCGGACTTGTTCCTGTTGTTTGAGTATTCTGAGGGGTTGAAGCTTGTGTGGCAACAGTAGCAGTGGAAGAAGTTGAAGAGCCTATGGATTCAGTTGCCGTGGTCACTGGCACAGAATGAGTTGACGAAGTAGGTGACGCTGTAGATGTTTGTGGACCGGAAGAGGTGATGATTGACGTCTCTTTAATGGTTGTTGCCTCACTTGTGGGAACAATAGTTGATGACAGTGGCAGTGTAGTTGCAGTTATTGCTGTGGAAGTCAATGGTGAGTTTGAAAGAGTCGTTGAGGCTTCTGTGGATGAAGCACTTTGCGGACTTGTTCTTGTTGTTTGAGTATTCTGAGGGGTTGAAGCTTGTGTGGCAACAGTAGCAGTGGAAGAAGTCGAAGAGCCTATGGATTCAGTTGCTGTGGTCACTGGCACAGAATGAGTTGACGAAGTAGGTGACGCTGCAGATGTTTGTGGACCGGTAGAGGTGATGACTGACGTCTCTTTAATGGTTGTTGCCTCACTTGTGGGAACAATAGTTGATGACAATGGCAGTGTAGTTGCAGTTATTGGTGTGGAAGTCAATGGTGAGTTTGAAAGAGTCGTTGAGGCTTCTGTGGATGAAGCACTTTGAGGACTTGTTCTTGTTGTTTGAGTATTCTGAGGGGTTGAGGCTTGTGTGGCAACAGTAGCAGTGGAAGAAGGTGAAGAGCCCATTGATATACTTGTCGTGGTTGGCATAGACTGTGTTGATGAAGTAGGCGATACTGTAGATGTTTGTGGACCGGTAGAGGTGATGACTGACGTCTCTTTAATGGTTGTTGCCTCACTTGTGGGAACAATAGTTGATGACAATGGCAGTGTAGTTGCAGTTATTGGTGTGGAAGTCAATGGTGATTGTGAAAGAGTCGTTGAGGCTTCTGTGGATGAAGCACTTTGAGGACTTGTTCTTGTTGTTTGAGTATTCTGAGGGTTGAAGCTTGTGGCAACAGTAGCAGTGGAAGAAGGTGAAGAGCCTATGGATTCAGTTGCGTGGTCACTGGCACAGAATGAGTTGATGAAGTAGGCGATACTGTAGATGTTTGTGGACCGGAAGAGGTCATGATTGACGTCTCTTTAATGGTTGTTGCCTCACTTGTGGGAACAATAGTTGATGACAGTGGCAGTGTAGTTGCAGTTATTGGTGTGGAAGTCAATGGTGAGTTTGAAAGAGTCGTTGAGGCTTCTGTGGATGAAGCACTTTGCGGACTTGTTCTTGTTGTTTGAGTATTCTGAGGGGTTGAAGCTTGTGTGGCAACAGTAGCAGTGGAAGAAGTCGAAGAGCCTATGGATTCAGTTGCCGTGGTCATTGGCACAGAATGAGTTGACAAAGTAGGAGACGCTGTAGATGTTTGTGGACGGTAGAGGTGATGACTGGCGTCTCTTTAATGGTTGTTGCCTCACTTGTGGGAACAATAGTTGATGACAATGGCAGTGTAGTTGCAGTTATTGGTGTGGAAGTCAATGCTGAGTTTGAAAGAGTCGTTGAGGCTTCTGTGGATGAAGCACTTTGAGGACTTGTTCTTGTTGTTTGAGGATTCTGAGGGGTTGAGGCTTGTGTGGCAACAGTAGCAGTGGAAGAAGGTGAAGAGCCCATTGATATACTTGTCGTGGTTGGCATAGACTGTGTTGATGAAGTAGGCGATACTGTAGATGTTTGTGGACCGGTAGAGGTGATGACTGACGTCTCTTTAATGGTTGTTGCCTCACTTGTGGGAACAATAGTTGATGACAATGGCAGTGTAGTTGCAGTTATTGGTGTGGAAGTCAATGGTGATTGTGAAAGAGTCGTTGAGGCTTCTGTGGATGAAGCACTTTGAGGACTTGTTCTTGTTGTTTGAGTATTCTGAGGGGTTGAAGCTTGTGTGGCAACAGTAGCAGTGGAAGAAGGTGAAGAGCCTATGGATTCAGTTGCTGTGGTCACTGGCACAGAATGAGTTGATGAAGTAGGCGATACTGTAGATGTTTGTGGACCGGAAGAGGTCATGATTGACGTCTCTTTAATGGTTGTTGCCTCACTTGTGGGAACAATAGTTGATGACAGTGGCAGTGTAGTTGCAGTTATTGGTGTGGAAGTCAATGGTGAGTTTGAAAGAGTCGTTGAGGCTTCTGTGGATGAAGCACTTTGCGGACTTGTTCTTGTTGTTTGAGTATTCTGAGGGTTGAAGCTTGTGTGGCAACAGTAGCAGTGGAAGAAGTTGAAGAGCCTATGGATTCAGTTGCCGTGGTCATTGGCACAGAATGAGTTGACAAAGTAGGAGACGCTGTAGATGTTTGTGGACCGGTAGAGGTGATGACTGACGTCTCTTTAATGGTTGTTGCCTCACTTGTGGGAACAATAGTTGATGACAATGGCAGTGTAGTTGCAGTTATTGGTGTGGAAGTCAATGCTGAGTTTGAAAGAGTCGTTGAGGCTTCTGTGGATGAAGCACTTTGAGGACTTGTTCTTGTTGTTTGAGTATTCTGAGGGGTTGAGGCTTGTGTGGCAACAGTAGCAGTGGAAGAAGGTGAAGAGCCCATTGATATACTTGTCGTGGTTGGCATAGACTGTGTTGATGAAGTAGGCGATACTGTAGATGTTTGTGGACCGGTAGAGGTGATGACTGACGTCTCTTTAATGGTTGTTGCCTCACTTGTGGGAACAATAGTTGATGACAGTGGCAGTGTAGTTGCAGTTATTGGTGTGGAAGTCAATGGTGATTGTGAAAGAGTCGTTGAGGCTTCTGTGGATGAAGCACTTTGCGGACTTGTTCTTGTTGTTTGAGTATTCTGAGGGGTTGAAGCTTGTGTGGCAACAGTAGCAGTGGAAGAAGTTGAAGAACCTATGGATTCAGTTGCTGTGGTCACTGGCACAGAATGAGTTGACGAAGTAGGTGACGCTGCAGATGTTTGTGGACCGGTAGAGGTGATGACTGACGTCTCTTTAATGGTTGTTGCCTCACTTGTGGGAACAATAGTTGATGACAGTGGCAGTGTAGTTGCAGTTATTGCTGTGGAAGTCAATGGTGAGTTTGAAAGAGTCGTTGAGGCTTCTGTGGATGAAGCACGTTGCGGACTTGTTCTTGTTGTTTGAGTATTCTGAGGGTTGAAGCTTGTGTGGCAACAGTAGCAGTGGAAGAAGTCGAAGAGCCTATGGATTCAGTTGCCGTGGTCACTGGCACAGAATGAGTTGACGAAGTAGGTGACGCTGTAGATGTTTGTGGACCGGTAGAGGTGATGACTGACGTCTCTTTAATGGTTGTTGCCTCACTTGTGGGAACAATAGTTGATGACAATGGCAGTGTAGTTGCAGTTATTGGTGTGGAAGTCAATGCTGAGTTTGAAAGAGTCGTTGAGGCTTCTGTGGATGAAGCACTTTTGGACTTGTTCTTGTTGTTTGAGTATTCTGAGGGTTGAGGCTTGTGTGGCAACAGTAGCAGTGGAAGAAGGTGAAGAGCCCATTGATATACTTGTCGTGGTTGGCATAGACTGTGTTGATGAAGTAGGCGATACTGTAGATGTTTGTGGACCGGAAGAGGTGATGATTGTCTCTTTAATGGTTGTTGCCTCACTTGTGGCAACAATAGTTGATGACAGTGGCAGTGTAGTTGCAGTTATTGGTGTGGAAGTCAATGGTGAGTTTGAAAGAGTCGTTGAGGCTTCTGTGGATGAAGCACTTTGCGGACTTGTTCTTGTTGTTTGAGTATTCTGAGGGTTGAAGCTTGTGTGGCAACAGTAGCAGTGGAAGAAGGTGAAGAGCCTATGGATTCAGTTGCGTGGTCATTGGCACAGAATGAGTTGATGAAGTAGATGATGCTGTAGATGTTTGTGGACCGGTAGAGGTGATGACTGACGTCTCTTTAATGGTTGTTGCCTCACTTGTGGGAACAATAGTTGATGACAATGGCAGTGTAGTTGCAGTTATTGGTGTGGAAGTCAATGGTGAGTTTGAAAGAGTCGTTGAGGCTTCTGTGGATGAAGCACTTTGAGGACTTGTTCTTGTTGTTTGAGTATTCTGAGGGGTTGAAGCTTGTGGGCAACAGTAGCAGTGGAAGAAGTCGAAGAGCCTATGGATTCAGTTGCTGTGGTCACTGGCACAGAATGAGTTGACGAAGTAGGTGACGCTGCAGATGTTTGTGGACGGTAGAGGTGATGACTGACGTCTCTTTAATGGTTGTTGCCTCACTTGGGAACAATAGTTGATGACAATGGCAGTGTAGTTGCAGTTATTGGTGTGGAAGTCAATGCTGAGTTTGAAAGAGTCGTTGAGGCTTCTGTGGATGAAGCACTTTGCGGACTTGTTCTTGTTGTTTGAGTATTCTGAGGGTTGAGGCTTGTGTGGCAACAGTAGCAGTGGAAGAAGGTGAAGAGCCCATTGATATACTTGTCGTGGTTGGCATAGACTGTGTTGATGAAGTAGGCGATACTGTAGATGTTTGTGGACGGAAGAGGTGATGATTGACGTCTCTTTAATGGTTGTTGCCTCACTTGTGGCAACAATAGTTGATGACAGTGGCAGTGTAGTTGCAGTTATTGGTGTGGAAGTCAATGGTGAGTTTGAAAGAGTCGTTGAGGCTTCTGTGGATGAAGCACTTTGCGGACTTGTTCTTGTTGTTTGAGTATTCTGAGGGTTGAAGCTTGTGTGGCAACAGTAGCAGTGGAAGAAGGTGAAGAGCCTATGGATTCAGTTGCCGTGGTCATTGGCAAGGAATGAGTTGACGAAGTAGATGATGCTGTAGATGTTTGTGGACCGGTAGAGGTGATGACTGACGTCTCTTTAATGGTTGTTGCCTCACTTGTGGGAACAATAGTTGATGACAATGGCAGTGTAGTTGCAGTTATTGGTGTGAAGTCAAAGGTGAGTTTGAAAGAGTCGTTGAGGCTTCTGTGGATGAAGCACTTTGAGGACTTGTTCTTGTTGTTTGAGTATTCTGAGGGGTTGAAGCTTGTGTGTACAGTAGCAGTGGAAGAAGTTGAAGAGCCTATGGATTCAGTTGCTGTGGTCACTGGCACAGAATGAGTTGATGAAGTAGTCGATAGTGTAGATGTTTGTGGACCGGAAGAGGTCATGATTGACGTCTCTTTAATGGTTGTTGCCTCACTTGTGGGAACAATAGTTGATGACAGTGGCAGTGTAGTTGCAGTTATTGGTGTGGAAGTCAATGCTGAGTTTGAAAGAGTCGTTGAGGCTTCTGTGGATGAAGCACTTTGAGGACTTGTTCTTGTTGTTTGAGTATTCTGAGGGGTTGAAGCTTGTGTGGCAACAGTAGCAGTGGAAGAAGTCGAAGAGCCTATGGATTCAGTTGCTGTGGTCACTGGCACAGAATGAGTTGATGAAGTAGGCGATACTGTAGATGTTTGTGGACCGGTAGAGGTGATGACTGACGTCTCTTTAATGGTTGTTGCCTCACTTGTGGGAACAATAGTTGATGACAGTGGCAGTGTAGTTGCAGTTATTGGTGTGGAAGTCAATGGTGAGTTTGAAAGAGTCGTTGAGGCTTCTGTGGATGAAGCACTTTGCGGACTTGTTCTTGTTGTTTGAGTATTCTGAGGGGTTGAAGCTTGTGTGGCAACAGTAGCAGTGGAAGAAGTTGAAGAGCCTATGGATTCAGTTGCTGTGGTCACTGGCACAGAATGAGTTGATGAAGTAGTCGATAGTGTAGATGTTTGTGGACGGAAGAGGTGATGATTGACGTCTCTTTAATGGTTGTTGCCTCACTTGGGAACAATAGTTGATGACAGTGGCAGTGTAGTTGCAGTTATTGGTGTGGAAGTCAATGGTGAGTTTGAAAGAGTCGTTGAGGCTTCTGTGGATGAAGCACTTTGAGGACTTGTTCTTGTTGTTTGAGTATTCTGAGGGGTTGAAGCTTGTGTTGCAACAGTAGCAGTGGAAGAAGTTGAAGAGCCTATGGATTCAGTTGCCGTGGTCATTGGCACAGAATGAGTTGACGAAGTAGGAGACGCTGTAGATGTTTGTGGACCGGAAGAGGTGATGACTGACGTCTCTTTAATGGTTGTTGCCTCACTTGTGGCAACAATAGTTGATGACAGTGGCAGTGTAGTTGCAGTTATTGGTGTGGAAGTCAATGGTGAGTTTGAAAGAGTCGTTGAGGCTTCTGTGGATGAAGCACTTTGAGGACTTGTTCTTGTTGTTTGAGTATTCTGAGGGGTTGAAGCTTGTGTGGCAACAGTAGCAGTGGAAGAAGGTGAAGAGCCCATTGATATACTTGTGGTCATTGGCACAGAATGAGTTGATGAAGTAGGCGATACTGTAGATGTTTGTGGACGGTAGAGGTGATGACTGACGTCTCTTTAATGGTTGTTGCCTCACTTGTGGGAACAATAGTTGATGACAGTGGCAGTGTAGTTGCAGTTATTGGTGTGGAAGTCAATGGTGAGAGTTGATGAAAGAGTCGTTGAGGATTCTGTGGATGAAGCACTTTGAGGACTTGTTCTTGTTGTTTGAGTATTCTGAGGGGTTGAAGCTTGTGTGGCAACAGTAGCAGTGGAAGAAGTTGAAGAGCCTATGGATTCAGTTGCTGTGGTCACTGGCACAGAATGTGATGACGAAGTAGGTGACTCTGCAGATGTTTGTGGACCGGTAGAGGTGATGACTGACGTCTCTTTAATGGTTGTTGCCTCACTTGTGGAACAATAGTTGATGACAGTGGCAGTGTAGTTGCAGTTATTGGTGTGGAAGTCAATGGTGAGTTTGAAAGAGTCGTTGAGGCTTCTGTGGATGAAGCACTTTGAGGACTTGTTCTTGTTGTTTGAGTATTCTGAGGGGTTGAGGCTTGTGTGGCAACAGTAGCAGTGGAAGAAGGTGAAGAGCCTATGGATTCAGTTGCCGTGGTCATTGGCAAGGAATGAGTTGACGAAGTAGATGATGCTGTAGATGTTTGTGGACCGGTAGAGGTGATGACTGACGTCTCTTTAATGGTTGTTGCCTCACTTGTGGGAACAATAGTTGATGACAATGGCAGTGTAGTTGCAGTTATTGGTGTGGAAGTCAATGGTGAGTTTGAAAGAGTCGTTGAGGCTTCTGTGGATGAAGCACTTTGAGGACTTGTTCTTGTTGTTTGAGTATTCTGAGGGGTTGAAGCTTGTGTGGCAACAGTAGCAGTGGAAGAAGACGAAGAGCCTATGGATTCAGTTGCTGTAGTCACTGGCACAGAAAGAGTTGATGAAGTAGGCGATACTGTAGATGTTTGTGGACCGGTAGAGGTGATGACTGACGTCTCTTTAATGGTTGTTGCCTCACTTGTGGAACAATAGTTGATGACAGTGGCAGTGTAGTTGCAGTTATTGGTGTGGAAGTCAATGGTGAGTTTGAAAGAGTCGTTGAGGCTTCTGTGGATGAAGCACTTTGAGGACTTGTTCTTGTTGTTTGAGTATTCTGAGGGGTTGAAGCTTGTGTGGCAGTAGCAGTGGAAGAAGTTGAAGAGCCCATGGATATACTTGTCGTGGTCACTGGCACAGAATGTGTTGATGAAGTAGGCACACTGTAGATGTTTGTGGACGGTAGAGGTGATGATTGACGTCTCTTTAATGGTTGTTGCCTCACTTGTGGGAACAATAGTTGATGACAGTGGCAGTGTAGTTGCAGTTATTGGTGTGGAAGTCAATGGTGAGTTTGAAAGAGTCGTTGAGGCTTCTGTGGATGAAGCACTTTGAGGACTTGTTCTTGTTGTTTGAGTATTCTGAGGGTTGAAGCTTGTGTGGCAACAGTAGCAGTGGAAGAAGTTGAAGAGCCCATGGATTCAGTTGTCGTGGTCACTGGCACAGAATGAGTTGATGAAGTAGGCGCTGTAGATGTTTGTGGACCGGAAGAGGTGATGACTGACGTCTCTTTAATGGTTGTTGCCTCACTTGTGGGAACAATAGTTGATGACAGTGGCAGTGTAGTTGCAGTTATTGGTGTGGAAGTCAATGGTGAGTTTGAAAGAGTCGTTGAGGCTTCTGTGGATGAAGCACTTTGAGGACTTGTTCTTGTTGTTTGAGTATTCTGAGGGGTTGAAGCTTGTGTGGCAACAGTAGCAGTGGAAGAAGTTGAAGAGCCTATGGATTCAGTTGCTGTGGTCACTGGCACAGAATGAGTTGATGAAGTAGGCGATACTGTAGATGTTTGTGGACCGGAAGAGGTGATGATTGACGTCTCTTTAATGGTTGTTGCCTCACTTGTGGGAACAATAGTTGATGACAGTGGCAGTGTAGTTGCAGTTATTGGTGTGGAAGTCAATGGTGAGTTTGAAAGAGTCGTTGAGGCTTCTGTGGATGAAGCACTTTGAGGACTTGTTCTTGTTGTTTGAGTATTCTGAGGGGTTGAAGCTTGTGTGGCAACAGTAGCAGTGGAAGAAGTTGAAGAGCCTATGGATTCAGTTGCCGTGGTCACTCGCACAGAATGAGTTGACGAAGTAGGCGACGCTGTAGATGTTTGTGGACCGGAGAGGTGATGACTGACGTCTCTTTAATGGTTGTTGCCTCACTTGTGGGAACAATAGTTGATGACAATGGCAGTGTAGTTGCAGTTATTGGTGTGGAAGTCAATGGTGAGTTTGAAAGAGTCGTTGAGGCTTCTGGATGAAGCACTTTGAGGACTTGTTCTTGTTGTTTGAGTATTCTGAGGGGTTGAAGCTTGTGGCAACAGTAGCAGTGGAAGAAGGTGAAGAGCCTATTGATATAGTTGTGTGGTCATTGGCACAGAATGAGTTGAATGAAGAGGCGCTGTAGATGTTTGTGGACCGGTAGAGGTGATGACTGACGCCTCTTTAATGGTTGTTGCCTCACTTGTGGGAACAATAGTTGATGACAGTGGCAGTGTAGTTGCAGTTATTGGTGTGGAAGTCAATGGTGAGTTTGAAAGAGTCGTTGAGGCTTCTGTGGATGAAGCACTTTGAGGACTTGTTCTTGTTGTTTGAGTATTCTGAGGGGTTGAGGCTTGTGTGGCAACAGTAGCAGTGGAAGAAGGTGAAGAGCCCATTGATATACTTGTCGTGGTTGGCACAGAATGAGTTGATGAAGTAGGCGATACTGTAGATGTTTGTGGACGGAAGAGGTGATGACTGACGTCTCTTTAATGGTTGTTGCCTCACTTGTGGGAACAATAGTTGATGACAGTGGCAGTGTAGTTGCAGTTATTGGTGTGGAAGTCAATGGTGATTGTGAAAGAGTCGTTGAGGCTTCTGTGGATGAAGCACTTTGCGGACTTGTTCTTGTTGTTTGAGTATTCTGAGGGGTTGAAGCTTGTGTGGCAACAGTAGCAGTGGAAGAAGTTGAAGAGCCTATGGTCAGTTGCTGTGTCGTGGTCGGCACAGAATGAGTTGATGAAGTAGGCGATACTGTCGATGTTTGTGGACCGGAAGAGGTGATGATTGACGTTTAATGGTTGTTGCCTCACTTGTTGATGACAGTGGCAGTGTAGTTGCAGTTATTGGTGTGGAAGTCAATGGTGAGTTTGAAAGAGTCGTTGAGGCTTCTGTGGATGAAGCACTTTGAGGACTTGTTCTTGTTGTTTGAGTATTCTGAGGGTTGAGGCTTTTGTGGCAACAGCAGTGGAAGAAGTTGAAGAGCCTATGGATTCAGTTGCCGTGGTCTGGCACAGAATGAGTTGATGAAGTAAGGCGCTGCAGATGTTTGTGGACGGAGGTGATGACTGACGTCTCTTTAATGGTTGTTGCCTCACTTGTGGGAACAATAGTTGATGACAGTGGCAGTGTAGTTGCAGTTATTGGTGTGGAAGTCAATGGTGAGTTTGAAAGAGTCGTTGAGGCTTCTGTGGATGAAGCACTTTTGAGGACTTGTTCTTGTTGTTTGAGTATTCTGAGGGGTTGAAGCTTCAGTGGCAACAGTAGCAGTGGAAGTTGAAGAGCCTATGGATTCAGTTGCAGTGGTCACTGGCACAGAATGAGTTGATGAAGTAGATGATGCTGTAGATGTTTGTGGACGGAAGAGGTGATGATTGGCGTCTCTTTAATGGTTGTTGCCTCACTTGTGGGGAACAATAGTTGATGACAGTGGCACTGTAGTTGCACTTATTGGTGTGGAAGTCAATGGTGAGTTTGAAAGAGTCGTTGAGGCTTCTGTGGATGAAGCACTTTGAGGACTTGTTCTTGTTGTTTGAGTATTCTGAGGGGTTGAAGCTTGTGTTGCAACAGTAGCAGTGGAAGAAGTGAAGAGCCTATGGATTCAGTTGCTGTGGTCACTGGCACAGAATGAGTTGATGAAGTAGGCTGATACTGTAGATGTTTGACCGGAAGAGGTGATGACTGACGTCTCTTTAATGGTTGTTGCCTCACTTGTGGAACAATAGTTGATGACAATGGTGCTGTAGTTGCAGTTATTGGTGTGGAAGTCAATGGTGAGTTTGAAAGAGTCGTTGAGGCTTCTGTGGATGAAGCACTTTGCGGACTTGTTCTTGTTGTTTGAGTATTCTGAGGGGTTGAAGCTTGTGTTGCATCAGTAGCAGTGGAAGAAGGGGAAGAGCCTATGGATTCAGTTGTCGGCATAGTCATTGGCACAGAATGAGTTGATTAGTAGGAGACGCTGTAGATGTTTGTGGACCGGAAGGTGATGACTGACGTCTCTTTAATGGTTGTTGCCTCACTTGTGGGAACAATAGTTGATGACAGTGGCAGTGTAGTTGCAGTTATTAGTGTGAAGTCAATGGTGAGTTTGAAAGAGTCGTTGAGGCTTCTGTGGATGAAGCACTTTGAGGACTTGTTCTTGTTGTTTGAGTATTCTGAGGGGTTGAAGCTTGTGTGGCAACAGTAGCAGTGGAAGAAGGTGAAGAGCCAATGGATTCAGTTGTCGTGGTTGGCACAGAATGAGTTGATGAAGTAGGCGATACTGTAGATGTTTGTGGACCGGTAGAGGTGATGACTGACGTCTCTTTAATGGTTGTTGCCTCACTTGTGGGAACAATAGTTGATGACAGTGGCAGTGTAGTTGCAGTTATTGGTGTGGAAGTCAATGGTGAGTTTGAAAGAGTCGTTGAGGCTTCTGTGGATGAAGCACTTTGAGGACTTGTTCTTGTTGTTTGAGTATTCTGAGGGGTTGAAGCTTGTGTGGCAACAGTAGCAGTGGAAGAAGTTGAAGAGCCTATGGATTCAGTTGCAGTGGTCACTGGCACAGAATGAGTTGATGAAGTAGGCGACACTGTAGATGTTTGTGGACCGGAAGAGGTGATGATGACTGACGTCTCTTTAATGGTTGTTGCCTCACTTGTAGGAACAATAGTTGATGACAGTGGCAGTGTAGTTGCAATTATTGGTGTGGAAGTCAATGGTGAGTGTGAAAGAGTCGTTGAGGCTTCTGTGGATGAAGCACTTTGAGGACTTGTTCTTGTTGTTTGAGTATTCTGAGGGGTTGAAGCGTGTGGCAACAGTAGCAGTGGAAGAAGTTGAAGAGCCTATGGATTCAGTTAGTGTGGTCATTGGCACAGAATGAGTTGATGAAGTAGGCAATAATGTAGATGTTTGTGGACCGGAAGAGGTGATGATTCTTTAATGGTTGTTGCCTCACTTGTGTAACACAGTGTAGTTGCAGTTATTGGTGTGGAAGTCAATGGTGAGTTTGAAAGAGTCGTTGAGGCTTCTGTGATGAAGCACTTTGAGGACTTGTTCTTGTTGTTTGAGTATTCTGAGGGGTTGAAGCTTGTGGCAAACAGCAGCAGTGGAAGAAGTTGAAGAGCCCATGGATTCATACTTGTCGTGGTTGGCATAGAATGAGTTGATGAAGTAGGCGATACTGTAGATGTTTGTGGACGGTAGAGGTGATGACTGACGCCTCTTTAATGGTTGTTGCCTCACTTGTGGGAACAATAGTTGATGACAGTGGCAGTGTAGTTGCAGTTATTGGTGTGGAAAGTCAATGGTGAGTTTGAAAGAGTCGTTGAGGCTTCTGTGGATGAAGCACTTTTGAGGACTTGTTCTTGTTGTTTGAGTATTCTGAGGGGTTGAAGCTTGTGTAACAGTAGCAGTGGAAGAAGGTGAAGAGCCCATTGATATACTTGTCGTGGTTGGCACAGAATGAGTTGATGAAGTAGGCGATACTGTAGATGTTTGTGGACCGGAAGAGGTGATGATTGACGTCTCTTTAATGGTTGTTGCCTCACTTGTGGGAACAATAGTTGATGACAGTGGCAGTGTAGTTGCAGTTATTGGTGTGGAAGTCAATGGTGAGTTTGAAAGAGTCGTTGAGGTTTCTGTGGATGAAGCACTTTGCGGACTTGTTCTTGTTGTTTGAGTATTCTGAGGGGTTGAGGCTTGTGTGGCAACAGTAGCAGTGGAAGAAGTTGAAGAGCCTATGGATTCAGTTGCCGTGGTCATTGGCACAGAATGAGTTGATGAAGTAGGCGATACTGTAGATGGATGACAGTGGCAGTGTAGTTGCAGTTATTGGTTTGGAAGTCAATGGTGAGTTTGAAAGAGTCGTTGAGGCTTCTGTGGATGAAGCACTTCTTGGACTTGTTCTTGTTGTTTGAGTATTCTGAGGGTTGAAGCTTGTGTGGCAACAGTAGCAGTGGAAGAAGTTGAAGAGCCCATTGATATACTTGTCGTGGTCATTGGCATAGACTGTGTTGATGAAGTAGGCGATACTGTAGATGTTTGTGGACCGGTAGAGTTAATGGTTGTTGCCTCACTTGAACAATAGTTGATGACAGTGGCAGTGTAGTTGTTATTGGTGTGGAAGTCAATGGTGAGTTGTGAAAGAGTCGTTGAGGCTTCTGTGGATGAAGCACTTTGAGGACTTGTTCTTGTTGTTTGAGTATTCTGAGGGGTTGAGGCTTGTGTGGCAACAGTAGCAGTGGAAGAAGGTGAAGAGCCCATTGATATACTTGTCGTGGTTGGCATAGACTGTGTTGATGAAGTAGATACTGTAGATGTTTGTGGACCGTAGAGGTGATGACTGACGTCTCTTTAATGGTTGTTGCCTCACTTGTGGGAACAATAGTTGATGACAATGGCAGTGTAGTTGCTGTTATTGGTGTGGAAGTCAATGGTGAGTTTGAAAGAGTCGTTGAGGCTTCTGTGGATGAAGCACTTTGAGGACTTGTTCTTGTTGTTTGAGTATTCTGAGGGGTTGAAGCTTGTGTGGCAACAGTAGCAGTGGAAGAAGTCGAAGAGCCCATGGATTCAGTTGCTGTGGTCACTGGCACAGAATGAGTTGATGAAGTAGGCGATACTGTAGATGTTTGTGGACCGGAAGAGGTGATGATTGACGTCTCTTTAATGGTTGTTGCCTCACTTAGGGGAACAATAGTTGATGACAGTGGCAGTGTAGTTGCAGTTATTGGTGTGGAAGTCAATGGTGAGTTTGAAAGAGTCGTTGAGGCTTCTGTGGATGAAGCACTTGAGGACTTGTTCTTGTTGTTTGAGTATTCTGAGGGGTTGAGGCTTGTGTGGCAACAGTAGCAGTGGAAGAAGTTGAAGAGCCCATTGATATACTTGTCATTGGCACAGAATGAGTTGATGAAGTAGGCGATACTGTAGATGTTTGTGGACCGAAGAGGTGATGATTGACGCTCTTTAATGGTTGTTGCCTCACTTGTGGGAACAATAGTTGATGACAGTGGCAGTGTAGTTGCAGTTATTGGTGTGGAAGTCAATGGTGAGTTTGAAAGAGTCGTTGAGGCTTGTGGATGAAGCACTTTGAGGACTTGTTCTTGTTGTTTGAGTATTCTGAGGGGTTGAGGCTTGTGTGGCAACAGTAGCAGTGGAAGAAGTTGAAGAGCCTATGGATTCAGTTGCCGTGGTCATTGGCACAGAATGAGTTGATGAAGTAGGCGATACTGTAGATGACAGTGGCAGTGTAGTTGCAGTTATTGGTGTGGAAGTCAATGGTGAGTTTGAAAGAGTCGTTGAGGCTTCTGTGGATGAAGCACTTTGAGGACTTGTTCTTGTTGTTTGAGTATTCTGAGGGGTTGAGGCTTGTGGCAACAGTAGCAGTGGAAGAAGTTGAAGAGCCCATTGATTCACTTGTCGTGGTGGCACAGAATGAGTTGATGAAGTAGGCGATACTGTAGATGTTTGTGGACCGGTAGAGGTGATGACTGACGTCTCTTTAATGGTTGTTGCCTCACTTGTGGGAACAATAGTTGATGACAGTGGCAGTGTAGTTGCAGTTATTGGTGTGGAAGTCAATGGTGAGTTTGAAAGAGTCGTTGAGGCTTCTGTGGATGAAGCACTTTGAGGACTTGTTCTTGTTGTTTGAGTATTCTGAGGGGTTGAAGCTTGTGTGGCAACAGTAGCAGTGGAAGAAGGTGAAGAGCCCATTGATATACTTGTCGTGGTTGGCATAGACTGTGTTGATGAAGTAGGCGATACTGTAGATGTTTGTGGACCGGAAGAGGTGATGACTGACGTCTCTTTAATGGTTGTTGCCTCACTTGTGGGAACAATAGTTGATGACAGTGGCAGTGTAGTTGCAGTTATTGGTGTGGAAGTCAATGGTGAGTTTGAAAGAGTCGTTGAGGCTTCTGTGGATGAACTTTGCGGACTTGTTCTTGTTGTTTGAGTATTCTGAGGGGTTGAAGCTTGTGTGGCAACAGTAGCAGTGGAAGAAGTCGAAGAGCCTATGGATTCAGTTGCTGTGGTCACTGGCACAGAATGAGTTGATGAAGTAGGCGATACTGTAGATGTTTGTGGCCCGGAAGAGGTGATGATTGACGCTCTTTAATGGTTGTTGCCTCACTTGTGGGAACAATAGTTGATGACAGTGGCAGTGTAGTTGCAGTTATTGGTGTGGAAGTCAATGGTGAGTTTGAAAGAGTCGTTGAGGCTTCTGTGTGGATGAAGCACTTTGAGGACTTGTTCTTGTTGTTTGAGTATTCTGAGGGGTTGAAGCTTGTGGCAACAGCAGCAGTGGAAGAAGTTGAAGAGCCTATGGATTCAGTTGCCGTGGTCATTGGCACAGAATGAGTTGACGAAGTAGGCGATGCTGTAGATGTTTGTGGACCGGTAGAGGTTATGATTGACGTCTCTTTAATGGTTGTTGCCTCACTTGTGGGAACAATAGTTGATGACAGTGGCAGTGTAGTTGCAGTTATTGGTGTGGAAGTCAATGGTGAGTTTGATAGAGTCGTTGAGGCTTCTGTGGATGAAGCACTTTGAGGACTTGTTCTTGTTGTTTGAGTATTCTGAGGGGTTGAGGCTGTGTGGCAACAGTAGCAGTGGAAGAAGTTGAAGAGCCTATGGATTCAGTTGCCGTGGTCATTGGCACAGAATGAGTTGATGAAGGGTGATGCTGTAGATGTTTGTGGACGGTAGAGGTTATGATTGACGTCTCTTTAATGGTTGTTGCCTCACTTGTGGGAACAATAGTTGATGACAGTGGCAGTGTAGTTGCAGTTATTGGTGTGGAAGTCAATGGTGAGTTTGAAAGAGTCGTTGAGGCTTCTGTGGATGAAGCACTTTGAGGACTTGTTCTTGTTGTTTGAGTATTCTGAGGGGTTGAGGCTTGTGTGGCAACAGTAGCAGTGGAAGAAGGTGAAGAGCCCATTGATATACTTGTCGTGGTTGGCATAGACTGTGTTGATGAAGTAGGCGATACTGTAGATGTTTTTGGACCGGTAGAGGTGATGACTGACGTCTCTTTAATGGTTGTTGCCTCACTTGTGGCAACAATAGTTGATGACAGTGGCAGTGTAGTTGCTGTTATTGGTGTGGAAGTCAACGGTGATTGTAAAAGAGTCGTTGAGGCTTCTGTGGATGAAGCACTTTGCGGACTTGTTCTTGTTGTTTGAGTATTCTGAGGGGTTGAAGCTTGTGTTGCAACAGCAGCAGTGGAAGAAGTTGAAGAGCCTATGGATTCAGTTGCCGTGGTCATTGGCACAGAATGAGTTGACGAAGTAGGAGACGCTGTAGATGTTTGTGGACCGGAAGAGGTGATGACTGACGTCTCTTTAATGGTTGTTGCCTCACTTGTGGGAACAATAGTTGATGACAATGGCAGTGTAGTTGCAGTTATTGGTGTGGAAGTCAATGGTGAGTTTGAAAGAGTCGTTGAGGTTTCTGTGGATGAAGCACTTTGAGGACTTGTTCTTGTTGTTTGAGTATTCTGAGGGGTTGAAGCTTGTGTGGCAACAGTAGCAGTGGAAGAAGGTGAAGAGCCCATTGATATACTTGTCGTGGTTGGCATAGACTGTGTTGATGAAGTAGGCGATACTGTAGATGTTTGTGGACCGGTAGAGGTGATGACTGACGCTCTTTAATGGTTGTTGCCTTACTTGTGGGAACAATAGTTGATGACAGTGGCAGTGTAGTTGCTGTTATTGGTGGAAGTCAATGGTGATTGTGAAAGAGTCGTTGAGGCTTCTGTGGATGAAGCACTTTGAGGACTTGTTCTTGTTGTTTGAGTATTCTGAGGGGTTGAAGCTTGTGTGGCAACAGTAGCAGTGGAAGAAGTCGAAGAGCCTATGGATTCAGTTGCCGTGGTCACTGGCACAGAATGAGTTGATGAAGTAGGCGATACTGTAGATGTTTGTGGACGGGAAGAGTGATGACTGGCGTCTCTTAATGGTTGGTTGTTCTCTTTTGGGGGAAACATAGTTGATGACAGTGGCAGTGTAGTTGCAGTTATTGGTTTGGAAGTCAATGGTGAGTTTGAAAGAGTCGTTGAGGCTTCTGTGTATGAAGCACTTTGCGGACTTGTTCTTGTTGTTTGAGTATTCTGAGGGGTTGAAGCTTGTGTGGCAACAGTAGCAGTGGAAGAAGTGAAGAGCCTATGATTCACTGTCGTGGTCATTGGCATAGAATGAGTTGATGAAGTAGGCGATACTGTAGATGACAGTGGCAGTGTAGTTGCAGTTATTGGTGTGGAAGTCAATGGTGAGTTTGAAAGAGTTGTTGAGGCTTCTGTGGATGAAGCACTTTGCGGACTTGTTCTTGTTGTTTGAGTATTCTGAGGGGTTGAGGCTTGTGTGGCAACAGTAGCAGTGGAAGAAGGTGAAGAGCCCATTGATATACTTGTCGTGGTTGGCATAGACTGTGTTGATGAAGTAGGCGATACTGTAGATGTTTGTGGACCGGTAGAGGTGATGACTGACGTCTCTTTAATGGTTGTTGCCTCACTTGTGGGAACAATAGTTGATGACAGTGGCAGTGTAGTTGCAGTTACTGGTGTTGTAGAGTCCGGTGATTGTTAAAGAGTCGTTGAGGCTTCTGTGGATGAAGCACTTTGTGGACTTGTTCTTGTTGTTTGAGTATTCTGAGGGGTTGAGGCTTGTGTGGCAACAGTAGCAGTGGAAGAAGTTGAAGAGCCTATGGATTCAGTTGCCGTGGTCACTGGCACAGAATGAGTTGATGAAGTAGGTAATACTGTAGATGTTTGTGGACCGGAAGAGGTGATGATTGACGTCTCTTTAATGGTTGTTGCCTCACTTGTGGGAACAATAGTTGATGACAGTGGCAGTGTAGTTGCAGTTATTGGTGGAAGTCAATGGTGAGTTTGAAAGAGTCGTTGAGGCTTCTGTGGATGAAGCACTTTGAGGACTTGTTCTTGTTGTTTGAGTATTCTGAGGGGTTGAGGCTTGTGTGGCAACAGTAGCAGTGGAAGAAGGTGAAGAGCCTATGGATTCAGTTGCCGTGGTCATTGGCACAGAATGAGTTGACGAAGTAGGCGATGCTGTAGATGTTTGTGGACCGGTAGAGGTTATGATTGACGTCTCTTTAATGGTTGTTGCCTCACTTGTGGGAACAATAGTTGATGACAGTGGCAGTGTAGTTGCAGTTATTGGTGTGGAAGTCAATGGTGAGTTTGAAGAGTCGTTGAGGCTTCTGTGGATGAAGCACTTTGAGGACTTGTTCTTGTTGTTTGAGTATTCTGAGGGGTTGAGGCTTGTGTGGCAACAGTAGCAGTGGAAGAAGTTGAAGAGCCTATTGATTCAGTTGTTGGTCATTGGCACAGAATGAGTTGATGAAGTAGGTATGCTGTAGATGTTTGTGGACGGTAGAGGTGATGATTGACGTCTCTTTAATGGTTGTTGCCTCACTTGTGGGAACAATAGTTGATGACAGTGGCAGTGTAGTTGCAGTTATTGGTGGAAGTCAATGGTGAGTTTGAAAGAGTCGTTGAGGCTTCTGTGGATGAAGCACTTTGAGGACTTGTTCTTGTTGTTTGAGTATTCTGAGGGGTTGAGGCTTGTGTGGCAACAGTAGCAGTGGAAGAAGGTGAAGAGCCCATTGATATACTTGTCGTGTTTGGCATAGACTGTGTTGATGAAGTAGGCGATACTGTAGATGTTTGTGGACTAGAGGTGATGACTGACGTCTTTAATGGTTGTTGCCTCACTTGTGGGAACAAGAACAATAGTTGATGACAGTGGCAGTGTAGTTGCAGTTATTGGTGTGGAAGTCAATGGTGAGTTCGAAAGAGTCGTTGAGGCTTCTGTGGATGAAGCACTTTGAGGACTTGTTCTTGTTGTTTGAGTATTCTGAGGGGTTGAGGCATGTGTTGCAACAGTAGCAGTGGAAGAATGTGAAGAGCCCATTGATATACTTGTCGTGGTTGGCATAGACTGTGTTGATGAAGTAGGCGATACTGTAGATGTTTGGACCGGTAGAGGTGATGACTGACGTCTCTTTAATGGTTGTTGCCTCACTTGTGGCAACAATAGTTGATGACAGTGGCAGTGTAGTTGCTGTTATTGGTGTGGAAGTCAACGGTGATTGTAAAAGAGTCGTTGAGGCTTCTGTGGATGAAGCACTTTGCGGACTTGTTCTTGTTGTTTGAGTATTCTGAGGGGTTGAAGCTTGTGTTGCAACAGCAGCAGTGGAAGAAGTTGAAGAGCCTATGGATTCAGTTGCCGTGGTCATTGGCACAGAATGAGTTGACGAAGTAGGAGACGCTGTAGATGTTTGTGGACCGGAAGAGGTGATGACTGACGTCTCTTTAATGGTTGTTGCCTCACTTGTGGGAACAATAGTTGATGACAATGGCAGTGTAGTTGCAGTTATTGGTGTGGAAGTCAATGGTGAGTTTGAAAGAGTCGTTGAGGCTTCTGTGGATGAAGCACTTTGCGGACTTGTTCTTGTTGTTTGAGTATTCTGAGGGGTTGAAGCTTGTGGCAACAGTAGCAGTGGAAGAAGTTGAAGAGCCTATGGATTCAGTTGCCGTGGTCATTGGCACAGAATGAGTTGATGAAGTAGGCGATACTGTAGATGACAGTGGCAGTGTAGTTGCAGTTATTGGTGTGGAAGTCAATGGTGAGTTTGAAAGAGTTGTTGAGGCTTCTGTGGATGAAGCACTTTGGACTTGTTCTTGTTGTTTGAGTATTCTGAGGGGTTGAGGCTTGTGTGGCAACAGTAGCAGTGGAAGAAGGTGAAGAGCCCATTGATATACTTGTCGTGGTTGGCATAGACTGTGTTGATGAAGTAGGCAATACTGTAGATGTTTGTGGACCGGTAGAGGTGATGACTGACGTCTCTTTAATGGTTGTTGCCTCACTTGTGGGAACAATAGTTGATGACAGTGGCAGTGTAGTTGCAGTTATTGGTGTGGAAGTCAATGGTGATTGTGAAAGAGTCGTTGAGGCTTGTGGATGAAGCACTTTGGACTTGTTCTTGTTGTTTGAGTATTCTGAGGGGTTGAGGCTTGTGTGGCAACAGTAGCAGTGGAAGAAGTTGAAGAGCCTATGGATTCAGTTGCCGTGGTCATTGGCACAGAATGAGTTGATGAAGTAGGCGATACTGTAGATGTTTGTGGACCGGAAGAGGTGATGATTGACGTCTCTTTAATGGTTGTTGCCTCACTTGTGGGAACAATAGTTGATGACAGTGGCAGTGTAGTTGCAGTTATTGGCGTGGAAGTCAATGGTGAGTTTGAAAGAGTCGTTGAGGCTTCTGTGGATGAAGCACTTTGCGGACTTGTTCTTGTTGTTTGAGTATTCTGAGGGGTTGAGGCTTGTGTGGCAACAGTAGCAGTGGAAGAAGGTGAAGAGCCTATGGATTCAGTTGCTGTGGTCACTGGCACAGAATGAGTTGACGAAGTAGGCGACACTGTAGATGTTTGTGGACCGGTAGAGGTGATGACTGACGTCTCTTTAATGGTTGTTGCCTCACTTGTGGGAACAATAGTTGATGACAGTGGCAGTGTAGTTGCAGTTATTGGTGTGGAAGTCAATGGTGAGTTTGAAAGAGTCGTTGAGGCTTCTGTGGATGAAGCACTTTGCGGACTTGTTCTTGTTGTTTGAGTATTCTGAGGGGTTGAAGCTTGTGTAGCAACAGTAGCAGTGGAAGAAGTTGAAGAGCCTATGGATTCAGTTGCTGTGGTCACTGGCACAGAATGAGTTGATGAAGTAGGCGATACTGTAGATGTTTGTGGACCGGTAGAGGGGATGACTGATGTCTCTTTAATGGTTGTTGCCTCACTTGTGGGAACAACAGTTGATGACAGTGGCAGTGTAGTGGCAGTTATTGGTTTGGAAGTCAATGGTGATTGTGAAAGAGTCGTTGAGGCTTCTGTGGATGAAGCACTTTGCGGACTTGTTCCTGTTGTTTGAGTATTCTGAGGGGTTGAAGCTTGTGTGGCAACAGTAGCAGTGGAAGAAGTTGAAGAGCCTATGGATTCAGTTGCCGTGGTCACTGGCACAGAATGAGTTGACGGCGCTGTAGGTGGCGCTGTACGATGTTTGTGGACGGTAGATGATGATTGATTCGTCTCTTTAATTTATGTGGGAACAATAGTTGATGACAGTGGCAGTGTAGTTGCAGTTATTGGTGGAAGTCAATGGTGAGTTTGAAAGAGTCGTTGAGGCTTCTGTGGATGAAGCACTTTTCGGACTTGTTCTTGTTGTTTGAGTATTCTGAGGGTTGAAGCTTGTGTGGCAACAGTAGCAGTGGAAGAAGTCGAAGAGCCTATGGATTCAGTTGCCGTGGTCACTGGCACAGAATGAGTTGACGAAGTAGGTGACGCTGCAGATGTTTGTGGACCGGTAGAGGTGATGACTGACGTCTCTTTAATGGTTGTTGCCTCACTTGTGGGAACAATAGTTGATGACAATGGCAGTGTAGTTGCAGTTATTGGTGTGGAAGTCAATGGTGAGTTTGAAAGAGTCGTTGAGGCTTCTGTGGATGAAGCACTTTGCGGACTTGTTCTTGTTGTTTGAGTATTCTGAGGGGTTGAGGCTTGTGTAACAGTAGCAGTGGAAGAAGGTGAAGAGCCCATTGATACTTGTCGTGGTTGGCATAGACTGTGTTGATGAAGTAGGCGATACTGTAGATGTTTGTGGACCGGTAGAGGTGATGACTGACGTCTCTTTAATGGTTGTTGCCTCACTTGTGGGAACAATAGTTGATGACAATGGCAGTGTAGTTGCAGTTATTGGTGTGGAAGTCAATGGTGATTGTGAAAGAGTCGTTGAGGCTTCTGTGGATGAAGCACTTTGAGGACTTGTTCTTGTTGTTTGAGTATTCTGAGGGGTTGAAGCTTGTGTGGCAACAGTAGCAGTGGAAGAAGGTGAAGAGCCTATGGATTCAGTTGCCGTGGTCACTGGCACAGAATGAGTTGATGAAGTAGGCGATACTGTAGATGTTTGTGGACCGGAAGAGGTCATGATTGACGTCTCTTTAATGGTTGTTGCCTCACTTGTGGGAACAATAGTTGATGACAGTGGCAGTGTAGTTGCAGTTATTGGTGTGGAAGTCAATGGTGAGTTTGAAAGAGTCGTTGAGGCTTCTGTGGATGAAGCACTTTGGACTTGTTCTTGTTGTTTGAGTATTCTGAGGGGTTGAAGCTTGTGTGGCAACAGTAGCAGTGGAAGAAGTCGAAGAGCCTATGGATTCAGTTGCCGTGGTCATTGGCACAGAATGAGTTGACAAAGTAGGAGACGCTGTAGATGTTTGTGGACGGTAGAGGTGATGACTGACGTCTCTTTAATGGTTGTTGCCTCACTTGTGGAACAATAGTTGATGACAATGGCAGTGTAGTTGCAGTTATTGGTGTGGAAGTCAATGCTGAGTTTGAAAGAGTCGTTGAGGCTTCTGTGGATGAAGCACTTTGAGGACTTGTTCTTGTTGTTTGAGTATTCTGAGGGGTTGAGGCTTGTGTGGCAACAGTAGCAGTGGAAAGGTGAAGAGCCCATTGATATACTTGCCGTGGTTGGCACAGAGACTGAGTTGATGAAGTAGGCGATACTGTAGATGTTTGTGGACCGGTAGAGGTGATGACTGACGTCTCTTTAATGGTTGTTGCCTCACTTGTGGGAACAATAGTTGATGACAATGGCAGTGTAGTTGCAGTTATTGGTGTGGAAGTCAATGGTGATTGTGAAAGAGTCGTTGAGGCTTCTGTGGATGAAGCACTTTGAGGACTTGTTCTTGTTGTTTGAGTATTCTGAGGGGTTGAAGCTTGTGTGGCAACAGTAGCAGTGGAAGAAGGTGAAGAGCCTATGGATTCAGTTGCCGTGGTCACTGGCACAGAATGAGTTGATGAAGTAGGCGATACTGTAGATGTTTGTGGACCGGAAGAGGTCATGATTGACGTCTCTTTAATGGTTGTTGCCTCACTTGTGGGAACAATAGTTGATGACAGTGGCAGTGTAGTTGCAGTTATTGGTGTGGAAGTCAATGGTGAGTTTGAAAGAGTCGTTGAGGCTTCTGTGGATGAAGCACTTTGCGGACTTGTTCTTGTTGTTTGAGTATTCTGAGGGGTTGAAGCTTGTGTGGCAACAGTAGCAGTGGAAGAAGTCGAAGAGCCTATGGATTCAGTTGCCGTGGTCATTGGCACAGAATGAGTTGACAAAGTAGGAGACGCTGTAGATGTTTGTGGACCGGTAGAGGTGATGACTGACGTCTCTTTAATGGTTGTTGCCTCACTTGTGGGAACAATAGTTGATGACAATGGCAGTGTAGTTGCAGTTATTGGTGTGGAAGTCAATGCTGAGTTTGAAAGAGTCGTTGAGGCTTCTGTGGATGAAGCACTTTGAGGACTTGTTCTTGTTGTTTGAGGATTCTGAGGGGTTGAGGCTTGTGTGGCAACAGTAGCAGTGGAAGAAGGTGAAGAGCCCATTGATATACTTGTCGTGGTTGGCATAGACTGTGTTGATGAAGTAGGCGATACTGTAGATGTTTGTGGACCGGTAGAGGTGATGACTGACGTCTCTTTAATGGTTGTTGCCTCACTTGTGGGAACAATAGTTGATGACAGTGGCAGTGTAGTTGCAGTTATTGGTGTGGAAGTCAATGGTGATTGTGAAAGAGTCGTTGCGGCTTCTGTGGATGAAGCACTTTGCGGACTTGTTCTTGTTGTTTGAGTATTCTGAGGGGTTGAAGCTTGTGTGGCAACAGTAGCAGTGGAAGAAGTTGAAGAGCCTATGGATTCAGTTGCTGTGGTCACTGGCACAGAATGAGTTGATGAAGTAGGCGATACTGTAGATGTTTGTGGACCGGTAGAGGGGATGACTGACGTCTCTTTAATGGTTGTTGCCTCACTTGTGGGAACAATAGTTGATGACAGTGGCAGTGTAGTTGCAGTTATTGCTGTGGAAGTCAATGGTGAGTTTGAAAGAGTCGTTGAGGCTTCTGTGGATGAAGCACTTTGCGGACTTGTTCTTGTTGTTTGAGTATTCTGAGGGGTTGAAGCTTGTGTGGCAACAGTAGCAGTGGAAGAAGTCGAAGAGCCTATGGATTCAGTTGCCGTGGTCACTGGCACAGAATGAGTTGACGAAGTAGGTGACGCTGTAGATGTTTGTGGACCGGTAGAGGTGATGACTGACGTCTCTTTAATGGTTGTTGCCTCACTTGTGGGAACAATAGTTGATGACAATGGCAGTGTAGTTGCAGTTATTGGTGTGGAAGTCAATGCTGAGTTTGAAAGAGTCGTTGAGGCTTCTGTGGATGAAGCACTTTGCGGACTTGTTCTTGTTGTTTGAGTATTCTGAGGGGTTGAGGCTTGTGTGGCAACAGTAGCAGTGGAAGAAGGTGAAGAGCCCATTGATATACTTGTCGTGGTTGGCATAGACTGTGTTGATGAAGTAGGCGATACTGTAGATGTTTGTGGACCGGAAGAGGTGATGATTGACGTCTCTTTAATGGT
>JADGDC010000364.1:0-36000 GCA_016859345.1 Istiophorus platypterus
GTCGTTTGCTGCTTCTCTTGTCGTCTAGAGCATTGTGCTCTCTCAGTCCTTTCCAGGATGGACCTGGCAGAGAGTCGTCTTCCTCGACCTCAGCATCCTCACCAGCACCTCCATTTCTCTCCGGCCTATCACAGTGGGTGCTGTCTCTATCACTGTCAGAGCTGCTGTCAGTGGAATCATCCCAGCAATTGAGTTGTTTCCTGCTTCTCTCTTTAGTGCCCTGTTCATCCTGCCCACTTGACCTCCTGGATCCTCCAGGAAGGGGGTCGTCATCTTCTGAACTGTCACTATCGTTGCTAGAAAAGTTATCACTGGGATTGTGAACAACATCGTTATCAGCATCGCTGTCGCTGAGGCTGCCAGCATCGTCGTCTTCGCCACCGTGGTCACTGTCTTCATCGTTGACATCGTGAGGGTTTTCAATGTTGACATCGTTGTCGTCATCATGGTTGTCATTGTTCCCAACGATGACAACATTGATGTTGTCATCCTCCCGGTTAAATAGATGGTACAACCATGCAAGTACTATACCGTCACCTTGATTAACGGGTGGCCAATGTTGTCCAAGTAAAATCCACAGGAGATTTTGCGGACCTTTAAAAATCAATCAGAGAATTATGTTACTATTACCATTCATAGAATTAAACTGTAAGCCAGTCGCTACATCAGAGGGGTCTGTCTTAAATAATAAACCAAGTACTTACGATTCATGCCGTTATGTTGACCGTCTCCTCTTCCGTCCATTTTGACTGAAAAAGATGCTGAAAAAAATAGGGAACAATCAACATTTTCAAACATCTAATAAAATGAGTGACAAAACATAGTGACAAAAATAAGACAAATTTTTTCTAACTATGTGGAATTTGCTGTGTGGCTCTCAGAGATGTTTGCAGAACAAAGTTAACTGTTAATTTATCAGGACAGTGATTAAAAAAGTAGACAATAGAATCATCTTAACATATAAATTATAATCTCATTTACTGATGAATGATACTATGTACTTACCTTCCCAGAGAACTGGTGAGTAAATCTGCAAATTATACACGCTATTTAAACTGATGGTCGTCTGTTGCAGAAATATGATTGTAAACCGGTCTTCTCCGAGTGTCTCGATGAGTTTTTAGTGTTGATCTTTCTTGACCTGAACTAAAGGAGCAGAATTCTGTAGCCTGGGTGTAGCCTTCTCATTCTATGGTGATGTAATAAAGGCTCCATGAAAGGAAGAGTTCTAGAAGCCAAAGGTTCTTTTCTTTTTAATCTCCATTTCTTCGCTACATCGATATGGAGCACTATTTTCTATCTGTTTTTCTCCTCAACAAATCCCATGAAAAGTTCAGAATCACCATTGAACTGACACTTACCATTGTTTACCTGAATCAGCTTGTCTCTCTCTGTGCCACGTGCCTCCATTGTTGTCGCCAGACACCAATAAAAACACACAATCACAATCTATATCTCTATCCTTTTCAGGAAATTAAATTTTAAAAAATTAAGCTGTATTTGTGACCCATTTTTTAAAAACAGGAGTAGTCGGTAGATCAGTCCTCAGTAGAAATGGATAAATGTGTGGTGGACTAAGCCACTGGCCAAGAAATAGTCTGGAAACTTAATCCACTGCAAAGCCACAACTTTGTATTTTTTTTTTTGTTTTTTGAGCTCTAGAGGTGCTGATGGACAGATTGCTTATGCCTCGACTGGAAAGGGGGGCATTCCACAAGATAGATACCATGTAAAATAATAAGACTAGTAGCTATACTAATGGGGCTAATAACATTACAAATATGACTAAATAAAATATTAATAGTAATAATCATAATAACTGATCATGGGGAGTATGTGGTTACCTGGATACCGAATCTGCCCATGGCTTCCTCATCGCCTGTTTCCTGCACCAACATGTCCATTGAAGTCTGCACCAATGACAACTCTCTCATCTCTAGGGATGCTCTGTATGGCTTCATCAAGGTCCGACCAGAATTTCTCCTTCTCCTCCAGCTCACAGCCTACCTGTGGAGCATACCCACTAATCACATTGAACATTACACCTTCGATTTCTAGCTTCAGACTCATCACTCTATCCGACACTCTTTTACCTCCAGGACATTCCTAACAAGCTCCTCCTTCAAGATAACTCCTACTCCGTTTCTCTTCCTATCTACACCATGGTAGAACAACTTGAACCCTGCTCCCAAACTTCTAGCCTTGCTACCTTTCCACCTGGTCTCCTGGACACACAGTATGTCTACCTTCCTCCTCTGCATCATGTCAACTAACTCTCTACCCTTTCCTGTCATGGTTCCAACATTCAAAGTTCCTACTCTCAGTCCTAGCCTCTTGGCATTCCTCTTCTCTCTCTTCCTACGAACACACCTTCCTCCTCTCCTTCTACCAACAGTAGTCCAATTTCCACCGGCACCCTGTAGGTGAACAGCACCGATGGCGGTCGTTGTTAACCCGGGCCTCGACCGATCCGGTATGGGATTCATAGATTTGATTCGCATGTTTGATTTGGCAAAAGTTTTACGTCGGATGCCCTTCCTGACACATCCCTCTGTATTTATCCGGGCTTGGGACCGCACAATAAGACACTGGCTTGTGTCCCTTGTGGCTACATTATATATCTATCTATCTATCTATATATATATCTATCTATATATATATATAGATAGATATATATAGTGTTTCCAAAGATGTTAAAGTATTCCTTTTATTAATATTTTTACAGACTTAGCAACAATATTTTTACTCTCTTCAAATACTATTTTTTGAATATGAATCATTAATTGATTTTTAATTATTATAGTTTTGATTATTTTTTACTATTGTGATGGTGATTTTTATTAATAATCATGTTCATTTCTTTATCCATAACAGAGGGTTTGCCCACACGAAATATCCAACTGGTTAATTGACAAAATTAACTCAGTTAAAAGAGAATGACACCCACCTTGACCTTAGACCTTCAATGAGAGCAAGGAAAAACTCCCCAAAAAGCCCAATGGCTGAAAAGGGAAGAAACCTTTGGGAGGGCCCACTCAAAGAAGGATCCTCCAGGACGATCAACTAACGGGTGCCAAAAGTGGGCTTATGTCCTATTATGGCGGAATCCTTCTGTCTGTTTCTATCCTGATTTACTGTTTCTGTACAAAAATATTCCATTATGTATTTGGGGAAGACGCTATTATAAAGAGAGGAGGTAACCATAAAAGTTGGTCGCGTCCAATCCTCCTCCCTGGCGTCTCATCTTAAAGTTTGGATCGCTTGCTGCCTCCACCTCCCTGCCTTTCATCCGCCTCCTTCCCCTCTTCCTAGACGATCTTGGCTGTGTGGCTTCCTCCTCCACCTGCTGGTTGACTTCCTCGTCCACCTCCTCCTCAGAGCCTGCATTTCCTGCCAGATCAATACTGCTACAACTGTGAGCAAGATCTTGGCCAGTTCTGTGTGTAATGGTGTCTGAGCTGTTTTCGGTAAACTCAGACCGGCGTCTTGACTTTTTGCTGCTTCTCTCGTCATCTAGAGCATCGTGCTCTCTCGATCTTTTCCAGGATGGACCTGGCAGAGGGTCGTCTTCCTCGACCTCAGCATCAGCACCTTTATGCTTCTCCGCCTATCACAGTAGGTGCTTTCTATCACTGTCAGTGCTGCTGTCAGTAAAATCATCCCAGCACTTGAGTCGTTTGCTGCTTCTCTTGTCTTCTAGAGCATCGTGCTCTCTCAGTCCTTTCCAGGATGGACCTGGCAGACAGTCGTCTTCCTCAACCTCAGCATCAGAACCTTCATGTCTCTCCGGCCTATCACAGTTGGTGCTTTCTCTATCACTGTCAGTGCTGCTGTCAGTAAAATCATCCCAGCACTTGAATCGTTTGCTGCTTCTCTTGTCTTCTAGAGCATCGTGCTCTCTCAATCTTTTCCAGGATGGACCTGGCAGAGAGTTGTCTTCCTCGACCTCAGCATCAGAACCTTCATGCTTCTCTGGCCTATCAGAGTAGGTGCTTTCTCTATCACTGTAAGTGCTGCTGTCAGTGGAATCATTCCAGCACTTGAGTCGTTTGTTGCTTCTCTTGTCTTCTAGAGCATCGTGCTCTCTCAGTCCTTTCCAGGATGGACCTGGCAGAGAGTCGTCTTCCTCGACCTCAGCATCCGAACCTTCATGCTTCTCCGGCCTATCAGAGTAGGTGCTTTCTCTATCACTGTCAGTGCTGATGTCAGTAAAATCATCCCAGCACTTGAATCGTTTGCTGCTTCTCTTGTCTTCTAGAGCATCGTGCTCTCTCGATCTTTTCCAGGATGGACCTGGCAGAGAGTCGTCTTCCTCGACCTCAGCATCCGAACCTTTATGCTTCCCCGGCCTATCACAGTAGGTGCTTTCTCTATCACTGTCAGTGCTGCTGTCAGTAAAATCATCCCAGCACTTGAGTCGTTTGCTGCTTCTCTTGTCTTCTAGAGCATCGTGCTCTCTCGATCTTTTCCAGGATGGACCTGGCAGAGAGTCGTCTTCCTCGACCTCAGCATCAGAACCTTCATGCTTCTCTGGCCTATCAGAGTAGGTGCTTTCTCTATCACTGTCAGTGCTGCTGTCAGTGGAATCATTCCAGCACTTGAGTCGTTTGCTGCTTCTCTTGTCTTCTAGAGCATCGTGCTCTCTCAGTCCTTTCCAGGATGGACCTGGCAGAGAGTCGTCTTCCTCGACCTCAGCATCCGAACCTTCATGCTTCTCCGGCCTATCAGAGTAGGTGCTTTCTATCACTGTAAGTGCTGCTGTCAGTAAAATCATCCCAGCACTTGAATCCAGGATGGACCTGGCAGAGTCGCCTTTCGACCTCAGCATCCGAACCTTCATGCTTCTCCGGCCTATCAGAGTAGGTGCTTTCTCTATCACTGTAAGTGCTGCTGTCAGTAAAATCATCCCACCACTTGAGTCGTTTGCTGCTTCTCTTGTCTTCTAGAGCATCGTGCTCTCTCGATCTTTTCCAGGATGGACCTGGCAGAGAGTCGTCTTCCTCGACCTCAGCATCCGAACCTTCATGCTTCTCCGGCCTATCAGAGTAGGTGCTTTCTCTATCGCTGTCAGTGCTGCTGTCAGTGGAATTATTCCAGCCATTGAGTCGTTTGCTGCTTCTCTTGTCATCTAGAGCATCGTGCTCTCTCGATCTTTTCCAGGATGGACCTGGCAGAGAGTCGTCTTCCTCGACCTCAGCATCAGAACCTTCATGCTTCTCCGGCCTATCACAGCAGGTGCTTTCTCTATCGCTGTCAGTGCTGCTGTCAGTGGAATTATTCCAGCCATTGAGTCGTTTGCTGCTTCTCTTGTCGTCTAGAGCATTGTGCTCTCTCAGTCCTTTCCAGGATGGACCTGGCAGAGAGTCGTCTTCCTCGACCTCAGCATCCTCACCAGCACCTCCATTTCTCTCCGGCCTATCACAGTGGGTACTGTCTCTATCACTGTCAGTGCTGCTGTCAGTGGAATCATCCCAGCAATTGAGTTGTTTCCTGCTTCTCTCTTTAGTGCCCTGTTCATCCTGCCCACTTGACCTCCTGGATCCTCCAGGAAGGGGGTCGTCATCTTCTGAACTGTCACTATCGTTGCTAGAAAAGTTATCACTGGGATTGTGAACAACATCGTTATCAGCATCGCTGTCGCTGAGGCTGCCAGCATCGTCGTCTTCGCCAATCGCCACTGTCTTCATCGCTGACATCGTGAGGGTTTTCAATGTTGACATCGTTGTCGTCATCATGGTTGTCATTGTTCCCAACGTTGACAACATTGATGTTGTCATCCTCCCGGTTATTAAATAGATGGTACAACCATGCAAGTACTATACCGTCACCTTGATTAACGGGTGGCCAATGTTGTCCAAGTAAAATCCACAGGAGATTTTGCGGACCTTTAAAAATCAATCAGAGAATTATGTTACTATTACCATTCATAGAATTAAACTGTAAGCCAGTCGCTACATCAGAGGGGTCTGTCTTAAATAATAAACCAAGTACTTACGATTCATGCCGTTATGTTGACCGTCTCTTCCGTCCATTTTGACTGAAAAAGATGCTGAAAAAATAGGAACAATCAACATTTTCAATCATATAATAAAATGTGTGACAAAACATAGTGACTAAAATAAGACATATTTTTTCTAACTATGTGGAATTTGCTGTGTGGCTCTCAGAGATGTTTGCAGAACAAAGTTAACTGTTAATCTATCAGGACAGTGATTTATAAAGTAGACAATAGAATCATCTTAACATATAAATTATAATCTCATTTACTGATGAATGATACTATGTACTTACCTTCCCAGAGATCTGGTGAGTAAATCTGCAAATTATACACGTTAAACTGATGGTCGCCTCTGTTGCAGAAATATGTTTGTAAACCGGTCTTCTCCGAGTGTCACGATGAGTTTTTAGTGTTGATCTTTCTTGACCTGAACTAAAGGAGCAGAATTCTGTAGCCTGGGTGTAGCCTTCTCATTCTATGGTGATGTAATAAAGGCTCCATGAAAGGAAGAGTTCTAGAAGCCAAAGGTTCTTTTTTTTAATCTCCATTTCTTCGTCTACATCGATATGGAGCACTATTTTCTATCTGTTTTTTCTCCCTCAACAAATCCCATGAAAAGTTCAGAATCACCATTGAACTGACACTTACCATTGTTTACCTGAATCAGCTTGTCTCTCTCTGTGCCACGTGCCTCCATTGTTGTCGTCAGACACCAATAAAAACACACAATCACAATCTATATCTCTATCCTTTTCAGGAAATTAAATTTTAAAAATTAAGCTGTATTTGTGACCCATTTTTTTAAAAACAGGAGTAGTCGGTAGATCAGTCCTCAGTAGAAATGGATAAATGTGTGGTGGACTAAGCCACTGGCCAAGAAATAGTCTGGAACTTAATCCACTGCAAAGCCACAACTTTGTATTTTTTTGTTTTTGTTTTTTTGAGCTCTAGAGGTGCTGATGGACAGATTGCTTATGCCTTGACTGGAAAGGGGGGGGGGCATTCCACAAGATAGATACCATGTAAAAATAATAAGACTAGTAGCTATACTAATGGGGCTAATAACATTACAAATATGACTAAATTAAATATTAATAGTAATAATCATAATAACTGATAATGTAGCCGCAAGGGGACAAATATAGCCGCAAGGGGACACAAGCCAGTGTCTTATTGTGCCGGTCCCAAGCCCGGATAAATACAGAGGGTTGTGTCAGGAAGGGCATCCGACGTAAAACTTTTGCCAAATCAAACATGCGAGTCAAATCTATGAATCCCATACCGGATCGGTCGAGGCCCAGGTTAACAACGACCGCCATCGGTGCTGTTCACCTACAGGGTGCCGGTGGAAATTGGACTACTGTTGGTAGAAGAAGGAGAGGAGGAAGGTGTGTTCGTAGGAAGAGAGAGAAGAGGAATGCCAAGAGGCTAGGACTGAGAGTAGGGACTTTGAATGTTGGAACCATGACAGGAAAGGGTAGAGAGTTAGTTGACATGATGCAGAGGAGGAAGGTAGACATACTGTGTGTCCAGGAGACCAGGTGGAAAGGCAGCAAGGCTAGAAGTTTGGGAGCAGGGTTCAAGTTGTTCTACCATGGTGTAGATAGGAAGAGAAACGGAGTAGGATTTATCTTGAAAGAGGAGCTTGTTAGGAATGTCCTGGAGGTAAAAAGAGTGTCGGATAGAGTGATGAGTCTGAAGCTAGAAATCGAAGGTGTAATGTTCAATGTGGTTAGTGGGTATGCTCCACAGGTAGGCTGTGAGCTGGAGGAGAAGGAGAAATTCTGGTCGGACCTTGATGAAGCCATACAGAGCATCCCTAGAGATGAGAGAGTTGTCATTGGTGCAGACTTCAATGGACATGTTGGTGCAGGAAACAGAGGCGATGAGGAAGCCATGGGCAGATTCGGTATCCAGGAGAGGAACGCAGAAGGACAGATGGTGGTTGATTTTGCAAAAAGGATGGAAATGGCTGTAGTGAACACTTTCTTCCAGAAGAGGCAGGAGCACAGAGTGACGTATAAGAGTGGAGGTAGGAGCACACAGATAGACTACATCTTGTGTAGACGGTGTAATCTGAAGGAGATCAGTGACTGCAAAGTAGTGGTTGGTGAGAGTAGCCAGACAGCATAGAATGCTGGTGTGTAGGATGACCTTGGTGGTGAGGAAGACAAAGAGGACAAAGGCAGAGCAGAGGACGAAATGGTGGAAGCTAAAAAAGGAAGAGTGTTGCATGACTTTTAGGAAGGAGTTGAAGCAGGCTCTGGGAGGTCAGGAGGTGCTTCCAGATGACTGGACAACTACAGCTAATGTGATCAGGGAGACAGGAAGGAGAGTACTTGGTGTGTCATCTGGAAGGAAAGTAGATAAAGAGACTTGGTGGTGGAATGAGGAGGTGCAGGAGTGTATACAGAAAAGAGATTAGCTAAGAAGAAGTGGGACACTGAGAGGACTGAAGAGAGTAGACAAGAGTACAGGGAGATGCAGCGTAAGGTGAAAGTAGAGGTGGCAAAGGCCAAACAAGGGGCTTATGATGACTTGTATGTTAGGTTGGACAGTAAGGAGGGACAGACTGATCTATACAGATTGGCAAGGCAGAGACAGACAGAGATGGGAAGGACGTGCAGCAGGTTAGGGTGATTAAGGATAGAGATGGAAATGTATTGACAGGTGCCAGCAGTGTGATGGGAAGATGGAAAGAGTACTTTGAAGAGTTGATGAATGAGGAAAATGAGAGAGAACGAAGAGTAGAAGATGTGGCTATTGTGGATCAGGAAATAGCAAAGATTAGTAAAGATGAAGTGAGGAAGGCACTGAAGAGGATGAAGAGTGGAAAGGCACTTGGTCCTGATGATATACCTGTGGAGGTATGGAAGTGTCTAGGAGGCGGCAGTAGAGTTTCTGAATGGGTTGTTTAACAGGATCCTAGATAGTGAGAAGATGCCTGAGGAATGGAGGAGAAGTGTGCTGGTGCCCATTTTTTAAGAACAAGGAGATGTGCAGAACTGTGGCAACTACAGAGGAATAAAGAGCATTGATGAGCCATACAGTATGGCTTCATGCCAAAAAGAAAGTACCACAGATGCAGTATTTGCTTTGAGGATGTTGATAGAGAAGTACAGGAAGGTCAGAGGGAGCTGCATTGTGTCTTTGTAGATCTGGAGAAAGCGTATGACAGGGGTGCCCAGAGAGGAACTGTGGTACTGTATGAGGAAGTCTGGAGAGAGAGTATGTTAGAGTGGTGAGTGCAGGGTGTGATGTGGACTGTAAGACAGTGGTTAGGTGGTGCTGTGGTGGTGACAGAGGAGTTCAAGGTGGAGGAGGGACTGCATCAGGGATCTAGCTCTAAGCCCCTTCTTGTTTGCTATGGTGATGGACAGACTGACAGACGAGGTTAGACAGGAATCTCCATGGACTTTGCATGATGTTTGCATTGATGACATTGTGATATGTAGTGAGAGCAGGGAACAGGTGGAGGAGAAGCTTGAGGTGGAGGTGGAGATGTGCCCTGGAAAGGAGAGGAATGAATGGCAAGATGAGAGTTTGTAAAATAAAAATGAAAGGAAAGGTGTACAAAACTGTGGTGAGACCAGCGATGCTGTTTGGTCTAGAGACAGTGCCACTGAGGAAAAGACAGGAGGAAAAGACAGAGCTGGAGCGAGGTAGCAGAGATGAAGATGTTGAGGTTCTCTCTGGGAGTGACCAGGATGGATAGGATCAGGAATGAGTACATCAGAGGGACAGCACATGTTAGAGGTTTAGGAGATAGATAAAGTCAGAGAGGCCAGACTGAGATGGTTTGACATGTCCTGACATGTCCTGAGAAGAGATAGTGAATATATTGGTAGAAGGATAAGTTTTGAGTTTTGAACTGCCAGGCAGGAGGCCTAGAGGAAGACCAAAGAGGAGGTTTATGGATGTAGTGAAAGAGGACATGTAAGGTTGTGTGAGTGAAGAGGACGAGAAGATAGGGTTAGATGGAGGACACTGATTGGCTGTGGCGACCACTAAAGAAAAGCGAAAGAAAAGAAGAAGAATCATAATAACTGATCATGGGGGAGTATGTGGTTACCTGGATACCGATCCCTCCTAATCGCCTCTGTTTCCTGCACCAACATGTCCATTGAAGTCTGCACCAATGACAACTCTCTCATCTCTAGGGATGCTCTGTATGGCTTCATCAAGGTCCGACCAGAAATTCTCCTTCTCCTCCAGCTCACAGCCTACCTGTGGAGCATACCCACTAACCACATTGAACATTACACCTTCGATTTCTAGCTTCAGACTCATCACTCTATCCGACACTCTTTTTACCTCCAGGACATTCCTAACAAGCTCCTCCTTCAAGATAACTCCTACTCCGTTTCTCTTCCTATCTACACCATGGTAGAACAACTTGAACCCTGCTCCCAAACTTCTAGCCTTGCTACCTTTCCACCTGGTCTCCTGGACACACAGTATGTCTACCTTCCTCCTCTGGATCATGTCAACTAACTCTCTACCCTTTCCTGTCATGGTTCCAACATTCAAAGTTCCTACTCTCAGTCCTAGCCTCTTGGCATTCCTCTTCTCTCTCTTCCTACGAACACACCTTCCTCCTCTCCTTCTTCTACCAACAGTAGTCCAATTTCCACCGGCACCCTGTAGGTGAACAGCACCGATGGCGGTCGTTGTTAACCCGGGCCTCGACCGATCCGGTATGGGATTCATAGATTTGATTCGCATGTTTGATTTGGCAAAAGTTTTACGTCGGATGCCCTTCCTGACACATCCCTCTGTATTTATCCGGGCTTGGGACCGGCACAATAAGACACTGGCTTGTGTCCCCTTGTGGCTACATTATATATCTATCTATCTATCTATATATATATCTATCTATATATATATATAGATAGATATATATAGTGTTTCCAAAGATGTTAAAGTATTCCTTTTATTAATATTTTTACAGACTTAGCAACAATATTTTTACTCTCTTCAAATACTATTTTTTGAATATGAATCATTAATTGAGTTTTAATTATTAAAGTTTTTTTTATTTTTTACTATTGTAATGGTGATTTTTATTAATAATCATGTTCATTTCTTTATCCATAACAGAGGGTTTGCCCACACGAAATATCCAACTGGTTAATTGACAAAATTAACTCAGTTAAAAGAGAATGACACCCACCTTGACCTTAGACCTTCAATGAGAGCAAGGAAAAACTCCCCAAAAAAGCCCAATGGCTGAAAAGGAAGAAACCTTGGGAGGCCCACTCAAAGAAGGATCCTCCTCCAGGACGATCAACTAACGGGTGCCAAAAGTGGGCTTATGTCCTATTATGGCGGAATCCCTTCTGTCTGTTTCTATCCTGATTTACTGTTTCTGTACAAAATATTCCATTATGTATTTGGGGAAGACGCTATTATAAAGACAGGAGGTAACCATAAAAGTTGGTCGCGCCAATCCTCCTCCTGCGTCTCATCTTAAAGTTTGGATCGCTTTGCTGCCTCCACCTCCTCGTCTTGATCCGGCCTCCTTCCCTCTTCCTAGACGATCTTGGCTGTGTGGCTTCCTCCACCTCCACCTGCTGGTTGACTTCCTCGTCCACCTCCTCCTCCTCAGAGCCTGCATTTCCTGCCAGATCAATACTGCTACAACTGTGAGCAAGATCTTGGCCAGTTCTGTGTGTAATGGTGTCTGAGCTGTTTCGTAAACTCAGACTGGCGTCTTGACTTTTTGCTGCTTCTAGAGCATCGTGTTTCTCGATCTTTTCCAGGATGGACCTGGCAGAGGGTCTCAGCATCAGCACCTTTATGCTTCTCCGCCTATCACAGTAGGTGCTTTATCACTGTCGCTTCTCTTGTCTTCTAGAGCATCGTGCTCTCTCAGTCCTTTCAGGATGGACCTGGCAGACAGTCGTCTTCCTCAACCTCAGCATCAGAACCTTTATCACAGTTGGTGCTTTCTCTATCACTGTCAGTGCTGCTGTCAGTAAAATCATCCCAGCACTTGAATCGTTTGCTGCTTCTCTTGTCTTCTAGAGCATCGTGCTCTCTCGATCTTTTCCAGGATGGACCTGGCAGAGAGTCGTCTTCCTCGACCTCAGCATCAGAACCTTCATGCTTCTCTGGCCTATCAGAGTAGGTGCTTTCTCTATCACTGTCAGTGCTGCTGTCAGTGGAATCATTCCAGCACTTGAGTCGTTTGTTGCTTCTCTTGTCTTCTAGAGCATCGTGCTCTCTCGATCTTTTCCAGGATGGACCTGGCAGAGAGTCGTCTTCCTCCACCTCAGCATCCGAACCTTCATGCTTCTCCGGCCTATCAGAGTAGGTGCTTTCTCTATCACTGTCAGTGCTGCTGTCAGTGGAATCATCCCAGCACTTGAATCGTTTGCTGCTTCTCTTGTCTTCTAGAGCATCGTGCTCTCTCGATCTTTTCCAGGATGGACCTGGCAGAGAGTCGTCTTCCTCGACCTCAGCATCCGAACCTTCATGCTTCTCCGGCCTATCACAGCAGGTGCTGTCTCTATCACTGTCAGTGCTGCTGTCAGTAAAATCATCCCACCACTTGAGTCGTTTGCTGCTTCTCTTGTCTTCTAGAGCATCGTGCTCTCTCAGTCTTTTCCAGGATGGACCTGGCAGAGAGTCGTCTTCCTCGACCTCAGCATCCGAACCTTCATGCTTCTCCGGCCTATCACAGTTGGTGCTTTCTCTATCGCTGTAAGTGCTGCTGTCAGTAAAATCATCCCACCACTTGAGTCGTTTGCTGCTTCTCTTGTCTTCTAGAGCATCGTGCTCTCTCGATCTTTTCCAGGATGGACCTGGCAGAGAGTCGTCTTCCTCGACCTCAGCATCAGAACCTTCATGCTTCTCCGGCCTATCACAGCAGGTGCTTTCTCTATCGCTGTCAGTGCTGCTGTCAGTGGAATTATTCCAGCCATTGAGTCGTTTGCTGCTTCTCTTGTCGTCTAGAGCATTGTGCTCTCTCAGTCCTTTCCAGGATGGACCTGGCAGAGAGTCGTCTTCCTCGACCTCAGCATCCTCACCAGCACCTCCATTTCTCTCCGGCCTATCACAGTGGGTACTGTCTCTATCACTGTCAGTGCTGCTGTCAGTGGAATCATCCCAGCAATTGAGTTGTTTCCTGCTTCTCTCTTTAGTGCCCTGTTCATCCTGCCCACTTGACCTCCTGGATCCTCCAGGAAGGGGGTCGTCATCTTCTGAACTGTCACTATCGTTGCTAGAAAAGTTATCACTGGGATTGTGAACAACATCGTTATCAGCATCGCTGTCGCTGAGGCTGCCAGCATCGTCGTCTTCGCCACCGTGGTCACTGTCTTCATCGTTGACATCGTGAGGGTTTTCAATGTTGACATCGTTGTCGTCATCATGGTTGTCATTGTTCCCAACGATGACAACATTGATGTTGTCATCCTCCCGGTTAAATAGATGGTACAACCATGCAAGTACTATACCGTCACCTTGATTAACGGGTGGCCAATGTTGTCCAAGTAAAATCCACAGGAGATTTTGCGGACCTTTAAAAATCAATCAGAGAATTATGTTACTATTACCATTCATAGAATTAAACTGTAAGCCAGTCGCTACATCAGAGGGGTCTGTCTTAAATAATAAACCAAGTACTTACGATTCATGCCGTTATGTTGACCGTCTCCTCTTCCGTCCATTTTGACTGAAAAAGATGCTGAAAAAAATAGGGAACAATCAACATTTTCAAACATCTAATAAAATGAGTGACAAAACATAGTGTCAAAAATAAGACAAATTTTTTCTAACTATGTGGAATTTGCTGTGTGGCTCTCAGAGATGTTTGCAGAACAAAGTTAACTGTTAATCTATCAGGACAGTGATTAAAAAAGTAGACAATAGAATCATCTTAACATATAAATTATAATCTCATTTACTGATGAATGATACTATGTACTTACCTTCCCAGAGAACTGGTGTGTAAATCTGCAAATTATACACGTTACGAAACTGATGGTCGTCTGTTGCAGAAATATGTTTGTAAACCGGTCTTCTCCGAGTGTCTCGATGAGTTTTTAGTGTTGATCTTTCTTGACCTGAACTAAAGGAGCAGAATTCTGTAGCCTGGGTGTAGCCTTCTCATTCTATGGTGATGTAATAAAGGCTCCATGAAAGGAAGAGTTCTAGAAGCCAAAGGTTCTTTTCTTTAATCTCCATTTCTTCGTCTACATCGATATGGAGCACTATTTTCTATCTGTTTTTTCTCCCTCAACAAATCCCATGAAAAGTTCAGAATCACCATTGAACTGACACTTACCATTGTTTACCTGAATCAGCTTGTCTCTCTCTGTGCCACGTGCCTCCATTGTTGTCGTCAGACACCAATAAAAACACACAATCACAATCTATATCTCTATCCTTTTCAGGAAATTAAATTTTAAAAATTAAGCTGTATTTGTGACCCATTTTTTTAAAACAGGAGTAGTCGGTAGATCAGTCCTCAGTAGAAATGGATAAATGTGTGGTGGACTAAGCCACTGGCCAAGAAATAGTCTGGAACTTAATCCACTGCAAAGCCACAACTTTGTATTTTTTGTTTTTGTTTTTTTGAGCTCTAGAGGTGCTGATGGACAGATTGCTTATGCCTCGACTGGAAAGGGGGGGGGGGCATTCCACAAGATAGATACCATGTAAAAATAATAAGACTAGTAGCTATACTAATGGGGCTAATAACATTACAAATATGACTAAATAAAATATTAATAGTAATAATCATAATAACTGATCATGGGGGGAGTATGTGGTTACCTGGATACCGAATCTGCCCATGGCTTCCTCATCGCCTCTGTTTCCTGCACCAACATGTCCATTGAAGTCTGCACCAATGACAACTCTCTCATCTCTAGGGATGCTCTGTATGGCTTCATCAAGGTCCGACCAGAATTTCTCCTTCTCCTCCAGCTCACAGCCTACCTGTGGAGCATACCCACTAACCACATTGAACATTACACCTTCGATTTCTAGCTTCAGACTCATCACTCTATCCGACACTCTTTTACCTCCAGGACATTCCTAACAAGCTCCTCCTTCAAGATAACTCCTACTCCGTTTCTCTTCCTATCTACACCATGGTAGAACAACTTGAACCCTGCTCCCAAACTTCTAGCCTTGCTACCTTTCCACCTGGTCTCCTGGACACACAGTATGTCTACCTTCCTCCTCTGCATCATGTCAACTAACTCTCTACCCTTTCCTGTCATGGTTCCAACATTCAAAGTTCCTACTCTCAGTCCTAGCCTCTTGGCATTCTCTTCTCTCTCTTCCTACGAACACACCTTCCTCCTCTCCTCCTTCTACCAACAGTAGTCCAATTTCCACCGGCACCCTGTAGGTGAACAGCACCGATGGCGGTCGTTGTTAACCCGGGCCTCGACCGATCCGGTATGGGATTCATAGATTTGATTCGCATGTTTGATTTGGCAAAAGTTTTACGTCGGATGCCCTTCCTGACACATCCCTCTGTATTTATCCGGGCTTGGGACCGGCACAATAAGACACTGGCTTGTGTCCCCTTGTGGCTACATTATATATCTATCTATCTATCTATATATATATCTATCTATATATATATATAGATAGATATATATAGTGTTTCCAAAGATGTTAAAGTATTCCTTTTATTAATATTTTTACAGACTTAGCAACAATATTTTTACTCTCTTCAAATACTATTTTTTGAATATGAATCATTAATTGAGTTTTAATTATTAAAGTTTTTATTTTTTACTATTGTGATGGTGATTTTTATTAATAATCATGTTCATTTCTTTATCCATAACAGAGGGTTTGCCCACACGAAATATCCAACTGGTTAATTGACAAAATTAACTCAGTTAAAAGAGAATGACACCCACCTTGACCTTAGACCTTCAATGAGAGCAAGGAAAAACTCCCCAAAAAAGCCCAATGGCTGAAAAGGGAAGAAACCTTGGGAGGGCCCACTCAAAGAAGGATCCCCCTCCAGGACGATCAACTAACGGGTGCCAAAAGTGGGCTTATGTCCTATTATGGCGGGAATCCCCTTCTGTCTGTTTCTATCCTGATTTACTGTTTCTGTACAAAAATATTCCATTATGTATTTGGGGAAGACGCTATTATAAAGAGAGGAGGTAACCATAAAAGTTGGTCGCGTCAATCCTCCTCCCTGGCGTCTCATCTTAAAGTTTGGATCGTTTGCTGCCACCTCCCTCGTCTTGATCCGGCCTCCTTCCCCTCTTCCTAGACGATCTTGGCTGTGTGGCTTCCTCCTCCACCTGCTGGTTGACTTCCTCGTCCACCTCCTCCTCAGAGCCTGCATTTCCTGCCAGATCAATACTGCTACAACTGTGAGCAAGATCTTGGCCAGTTCTGTGTGTAATGGTGTCTGAGCTGTTTTCGGTAAACTCAGACTGGCGTCTTGACTTTTTGCTGCTTCTCTCGTCGTCTAGAGCATCGTGCTCTCGATCTTTTCCAGGATGGACCTGGCAGAGGGTCGTCTTCCTCGACCTCAGCATCAGCACCTTTATGCTTCTCCGGCCTATCAGAGTAGGTGCTTTCTCTATCACTGTCAGTGCTGCTGTCAGTAAAATCATCCCAGCACTTGAATCTTTTGCTGCTTCTCTTGTCTTCTAGAGCATCGTGCTCTCTCAGTCCTTTCCAGGATGGACCTGGCAGACAGTCGTCTTCCTCAACCTCAGCATCAGAACCTTCATGTCTCTCCGGCCTATCACAGTTGGTGCTTTCTCTATCACTGTCAGTGCTGCTGTCAGTAAAATCATCCCAGCACTTGAATCGTTTGCTGCTTCTCTTGTCTTCTAGAGCATCGTGCTCTCTCAATCTTTTCCAGGATGGACCTGGCAGAGAGTCGTCTTCCTCGACCTCAGCATCAGAACCTTCATGCTTCTCTGGCCTATCAGAGTAGGTGCTTTCTCTATCACTGTAAGTGCTGCTGTCAGTGGAATCATTCCAGCACTTGAGTCGTTTGTTGCTTCTCTTGTCTTCTAGAGCAACGTGCTCTCTCAGTCCTTTCCAGGATGGACCTGGCAGAGAGTCGTCTTCCTCGACCTCAGCATCCGAACCTTCATGCTTCTCCGGCCTATCACAGTAGGTGCTTTCTCTATCACTGTAAGTGCTGCTGTCAGTAAAATCATCCCAGCACTTGAATCGTTTGCTGCTTCTCTTGTCTTCTAGAGCATCGTGCTCTCTCGATCTTTTCCAGGATGGACCTGGCAGAGAGTCGTCTTCCTCGACCTCAGCATCCGAACCTTTATGCTTCTCCGGCCTATCACAGTTGGTGCTTTCTCTATCACTGTCAGTGCTGCTGTCAGTAAAATCATCCCACCACTTGAGTCGTTTGCTGCTTCTCTTGTCTTCTAGAGCATCGTGTTTCTCTCTCGATCTTTTCAGGACGGACCTGGCAGAGAGTCTTCCTCGACCTCAGCATCCGAACCTTCATGCTTCTCCGGCCTATCACAGTTGGTGCTTTCTCTATCACTGTAAGTGCTGCTGTCAGTAAAATCATCCCAGCACTTGAATCGTTTGCTGCTTCTCTTGTCTTCTAGAGCATCGTGCTCTCTCAGTCTTTTCCAGGATGGACCTGGCAGAGAGTCTTCCTCGACCTCAGCATCCGACCTTCATGCTTCTCCCCATCAGAGTAGGTGCTTTCTCTATCGCTGTCAGTGCTGCTGTCAGTGGAATTATTCCAGCCATTGAGTCGTTTGCTGCTTCTCTTGTCATCTAGAGCATCGTGCTCTCTCGATCTTTTCCAGGATGGACCTGGCAGAGAGTCGTCTTCCTCGACCTCAGCATCAGAACCTTCATGCTTCTCTGGCCTATCACAGTTGGTGCTTTCTCTATCGCTGTCAGTGCTGCTGTCAGTGGAATTATTCCAGCCATTGAGTCGTTTGCTTCTTCTCTTGTCGTCTAGAGCATTGTGCTCTCAGTCCTTTCAGGATGGACCTGGCAGAGAGTCGTCTTCCTCGACCTCAGCATCCTCACCAGCACCTCCATTTCTCTCCGGCCTATCACAGTGGGTACTGTCTCTATCACTGTCAGTGCTGCTGTCAGTGGAATCATCCCAGCAATTGAGTTGTTTCCTGCTTCTCTCTTTAGTGCCCTGTTCATCCTGCCCACTTGACCTCCTGGATCCTCCAGGAAGGGGGTCGTCATCTTCTGAACTGTCACTATCGTTGCTAGAAAAGTTTTCACTGGGATTGTGAACAACATCGTTATCAGCATTGCTGTCGCTGAGGCTGCCAGAATCGTCGTCTTCGCCACCGTGGTCACTGTCTTCATCGTTGACATCGTGACGGTTTTCAATGTTGACATCGTTGTCGTCATCATGGTTGTCATTGTTCCCAACGTTGACAACATTAATGTTGTCATCCTCCCGGTTATTAAATAGATGGTACAACCATGCAAGTACTAAACCGTCACCTTGATTAACGGGTGGCCAATGTTGTCCAAGTAAAATCCACAGGAGATTTTGCGGACCTTTAAAAATCAATCAGAGAATTATGTTACTATTACCATTCATAGAATTAAACTGTAAGCCAGTCGCTACATCAGAGGGGTCTGTCTTAAATAATAATCCAAGTACTTACGATTCGTGCCGTTATGTTGACCGTCTCCTCTTCCGTCCATTTTGACTGAAAAAGATGCTGAAAAAAATAGGGAACAATCAACATTTTCAAACATCTAATAAAATGAGTGACAAAACATAGTGACAAAAATAAGACAAATTTTTTCTAACTATGTGGAATTTGCTGTGTGGCTCTCAGAGATGTTTGCAGAACAAAGTTAACTGTTAATCTATCAGGACAGTGATTAAAAAAGTAGACAATAGAATCATCTTAACATATAAATTATAATCTCATTTACTGATGAATGATACTATGTACTTACCTTCCCAGAGAACTGGTGAGTAAATCTGCAAATTATACACGTTACGAAACTGATGGTCGTCTGTTGCAGAAATATGTTTGTAAACCGGTCTTCTCCGAGTGTCTCGATGAGTTTTTAGTGTTGATCTTTCTTGACCTGAACTAAAGGAGCAGAATTCTGTAGCCTGGGTGTAGCCTTCTCATTCTATGGTGATGTAATAAAGGCTCCATGAAAGGAAGAGTTCTAGAAGCCAAAGGTTCTTTTCTTTAATCTCCATTTCTTCGTCTACATCGATATGGAGCACTATTTTCTATCTGTTTTTTCTCCCTCAACAAATCCCATGAAAAGTTCAGAATCACCATTGAACTGACACTTACCATTGTTTACCTGAATCAGCTTGTCTCTCTCTGTGCCACGTGCCTCCATTGTTGTCGTCAGACACCAATAAAAACACACAATCACAATCTATATCTCTATCCTTTTCAGGAAATTAAATTTTAAAAATTAAGCTGTATTTGTGACCCATTTTTTTAAAAACAGGAGTAGTCGGTAGATCAGTCCTCAGTAGAAATGGATAAATGTGTGGTGGACTAAGCCACTGGCCAAGAAATAGTCTGGAACTTAATCCACTGCAAAGCCACAACTTTGTATTTTTTTGTTTTTGTTTTTTTGAGCTCTAGAGGTGCTGATGGACAGATTGCTTATGCCTCGACTGGAAAGGGGGGGGGGCATTCCACAAGATAGATACCATTTAAAAATAATAAGACTAGTAGCTATACTAATGGGGCTAATAACATTACAAATATGACTAAATAAAATATTAATAGTAATAATCAATAATAACTGATCATGGGGGGAGTATGTGGTTACCTGGATACCGAATCTGCCCATGGCTTCCTCATCGCCTCTGTTTCCTGCACCAACATGTCCATTGAAGTCTGCACCAATGACAACTCTCTCATCTCTAGGGATGCTCTGTATGGCTTCATCAAGGTCCGACCAGAATTTCTCCTTCTCCTCCAGCTCACAGCCTACCTGTGGAGCATACCCACTAACCACATTGAACATTACACCTTCGATTTCTAGCTTCAGACTCATCACTCTATCCGACACTCTTTTTACCTCCAGGACATTCCTAACAAGCTCCTCCTTCAAGATAACTCCTACTCCGTTTCTCTTCCTATCTACACCATGGTAGAACAACTTGAACCCTGCTCCCAAACTTCTAGCCTTGCTACCTTTCCACCTGGTCTCCTGGACACACAGTATGTCTACCTTCCTCCTCTGCATCATGTCAACTAACTCTCTACCCTTTCCTGTCATGGTTCCAACATTCAAAGTCCCTACTCTCAGTCCTAGCCTCTTGGCATTCCTCTTCTCTCTCTTCCCTCGAACACACCTTTCTCCTCTCCTTCTTCTACCAACAGTAGTCCAATTTCCACGGCACCCTGTAGGTGAACAGCACCGATGGCGGTCGTTGTTAACCCGGGCCTCGACCGATCCGGTATGGGATTCATAGATTTGATTCGCATGTTTGATTTGGCAAAAGTTTTACGTCGGATGCCCTTCCTGACACATCCCTCTGTATTTATCCGGGCTTGGGACCGGCACAATAAGACACTGGCTTGTGTCCCCTTGTGGCTACATTATATATCTATCTATCTATCTATCTATATATATATCTATATATATATAGATATATATATAGATATATATATAGTGTTTCCAAAGATGTTAAAGTATTCCTTTTATTGATATTTTTACAGACTTAGCAACAATATTTTTACTCTCTTCAAATATTATTTTTTGAATATGAATCATTAATTGAGTTTTTATTATTAAAGTTTTTATTATTTTTTACTATTGTGATGGTGATTTTTATTAATAATCATGTTCATTTCTTTATCCATAACAGAGGGTTTGCCCACACTAAATATCCAACTGGTTAATTGACAAAATTAACTTAGTTAAAAGAGAAAGACACCCACCTTGACCTTAGACCTTCAATGAGAGCAAGGAAAAACTCCCCAGATTCATTAGTATTTTTACAGACTTAGCAACAATATTTTTACCCTCTTCAAATATTATTTTTTGAATATGAATTATTAAATTACTATGAAATATTAATGATAGATATTAATATTACTTTACTTTCTTAAATGTGATTGGATTCATCCTATGATATGGCCAATCCTGAAGATCCATATCAAGATTGTAGATTTTAGATATTTCAGATTTGTTTAAGATGATTCATAAACATAAACATAAACAACTCTAAACCATGTCAAATTTATTTATCGACAATTTTTATTTAGAAGCATAAAAATAACTTATAATATCACTTTTTTCTTTCAAACCTAAAAAGTTTTGATACATGTTTTACTAAAGACCAAAAGTTTAGATTCTGAAAGCGATAACAATGAGCCAGCAAATTCAATTAAGTTTTTATTATTAAAGTTTTTATTATTTTTACTATTGTGATGGTGATTTTTATTAATAATCATGTTCATTTCTTTATCCATAACAGAGGGTTTGCCCACACTAAATATCCAACTGGTTAATTGACAAAATTAACTTAGTTAAAAGAGAAAGACACCCACCTTGACCTTAGACCTTCAATGAGAGCAAGGAAAAACTCCCCAGATTCATTAGTATTTTTACAGACTTAGCAACAATATTTTTACCCTCTTCAAATATTATTTTTTGAATATGAATTATTAAATTACTATGAAATATTAATGATAGATATTAATATTACTTTACTTTCTTAAATGTGATTGGATTCATCCTATGATATAGCCAATCCTGAAGATCCATATCAAGATTGTAGATTTTAGATATTTCAGATTTGTTTAAGATGATTCATAAACATAAACATAAACAACTCTAAACCATGTCAAATTTATTTATCGACAATTTTTATTTAGAAGCATAAAAATAACTTATAATATCACTTTTTTCTTTCAAACCTAAAAAGTTTTGATACATGTTTTACTAAAGACCAAAAGTTTAGATTCTGAAAGCGATAACAATGAGCCAGCAAATTCAATTAAGTTTTTATTATTAAAGTTTTTATTATTTTTACTATTGTGATGATGATTTTTATTAATAATCATGTTCATTTCTTTTTTCATAACAGAGGGTTTGCCCACACTAAATATCCAACTGGTTAATTGACAAAATTAACTCAATTAAAAGAGAATGACACCCACCTTGACCTTAGACCTTCAATGAGAGCAAGGAAAAACTCCCCAAAACAGCCCAATGGCTGAAAAGGGAAGAAACCTTGGGAGGGCCCACTCAAAGAAGGATCCCCCTCCAGGACGATCAACTAACGGGTGCCAAAAGTGGGCTTATGTCTTATTATGGTGGGAATCCCCCTCTGTCTGTTTCTATCCTGATTTACTGTTTTTGTACAAAAATATTCCATTATGTATTTGGGGAAGACGCTATTATAAAGAGAGGAGGTAACCATAAAAGTTGGTCGCGTCAATCCTCCTCCCTGGCGTCTCATCTTAAAGTTTGGATCGTTTGCTGCCTCCACCTCCCTCGTCTTCATCCGGCCTCCTTCCCCTCTTCCTAGACGATCTTGGCTGTGTGGCTTCCTCCTCCACCTGCTGGTTGACTTCCTCGTCCACCTCCTCCTCAGAGCCTGCATTTCCTGCCAGATCAATACTGCTACAACTGTGAGCAAGATCTTGGCCAGTTCTGTCTGTAATGGTGTCTGAGCTGTTTTCGGTAAACTCAGAACGGCATCTTGACTTTTTGTTGCTTCTCTCGTCGTCTAGAGCATCGTGCTCTCTCGATCTTTTCAAGGATGGACCTGGCAGAGAGTCGTCTTCCTCGACCTCAGCATCAGAACTTTCATGTCTCTCTGGCCTATCACAGCAGGTGCTGTCTCTATCACTGTCAGTGCTGCTGTCAGTAAAATCATCCCAGCACTTGAATCGTTTGCTGCTTCTCTTGTCTTCTAGAGCATCGTGCTCTTTCGATCTTTTCCAGGATGGACCTGGCAGAGGGTCGTCTTCCTCGACCTCAGCATCAGAACCTTCATGCTTATCTGGCCTATCACAGTAGGTGCTTTCTCTATCACTGTCAGTGCTGCTGTCAGTAAAATCATCCCACCACTTGAGTCGTTTGCTGCTTCTCTTGTCTTCTAGAGCATCGTGCTCTCTTGGTCTTTTCCAGGATGGACCTGGCAGAGAGTCGTCTTCCTCGACCTCAGCATCAGCACCTTCATGCTTCTCCGGCCTATCACAGCAGGTGCTGTCTCTATCACTGTCAGTGCTGCTGTCAGTAAAATCATCCCAGCACTTGAATCGTTTGCTGCTTCTCTTGTCTTCTAGAGCATCGTGCTCTCTCAATCTTTTCCAGGATGGACCTGGCAGAGGGTCGTCTTCCTCGACCTCAGCATCCGAACCTTCATGCTTCTCCGGCCTATCAGAGTAGGTGCTTTCTCTATCACTGTCAGTGCTGCTGTCAGTAAAATCATCCCACCACTTGAGTCGTTTGCTGCTTCTCTTGTCTTCTAGAGCATCGTGCTCTCTCAGTCTTTTCCAGGATGGACCTGGCAGAGAGTCGTCTTCCTCGACCTCAGCATCAGCACCTTCATGCTTCTCCGGCCTATCACAGTAGGTGCTTTCTCTATCACTGTCAGTGCTGCTGTCAGTAAAATCATCCCAGCACTTGAATCGTTTGCTGCTTCTCTTGTCTTTTAGAGCATCGTGCTCTCTCGATCTTTTCCAGGATGGACCTGGCAGAGAGTCGTCTTCCTCGACCTCAGCATCAGCACCTTCATGCTTCTCATCGCCTATCACAGTTGGTGCTTTCTCTATCGCTGTCAGTGCTGCTGTCAGTGGAATTATTCCAGCCATTGAGTCGTTTGCTGTTTCTCTTGTCGTCTAGAGCATTGTGCTCTCTCAGTCCTTTCCAAGATGGACCTGGCAGAGAGTCGTCTTCCTCGACCTCAGCATCCTCACCAGCACCTCCGTTTCTCTCCGGCCTATCACAGTAGGTACTGTCTCTATCACTGTCAGTGCTGCTGTCAGTGGAATCATCCCAGCAATTGAGTTGTTTCCTGCTTCTCTCTTTAGTGCCCTGTTCATCCTGCCCACTTGACCTCCTGGATCCTCCAGGTAGGGGGTCGTCATCTTCTGAACTGTCACTATCGTTGCTAGAAAAGTTATCACTGGGATTGTGAACAACATCGTTGTCAGCATTCGCCACCGTGGTCACTGTCTTCATCGTTGACATTGTCACGGTTTTCAATGTTGACATCGTTGTCGCCATCATGGTTGTCATTGTTCCCAACGTTGACAACATTGATGTTGTCATCCTCCCGGTTATTAAATAGATGGTACAACCATGCAAGTACTATACCGTCACCTTGATTAACGGGTGGCCAATGTTGTCCAAGTAAAATCCACAGGAGATTTTGCGGACCTTTAAAAATCAATCAGAGAATTATGTTACTATTACCATTCATAGAATTAAACTGTAAGCCAGTCGCTACATCAGAGGGGTCTGTCTTAAATAATAAACCAAGTACTTACGATCCATGCCGTTATGTTGACCGTCTCCTCTTCCGTCCATTTTGACTGAAAAAGATGCTGAAAAAAATAGGGAACAATCAACATTTTCAAACATCTAATAAAATGAGTGACAAAACATAGTGACAAAAATAAGACAAATTTTTTCTAACTATGTGGAATTTGCTGTGTGGCTCTCAGAGATGTTTGCAGAACAAAGTTAACTGTTAATCTATCAGGACAGTGATTAAAAAAGTAGACAATAGAATCATCTTAACATATAAATTATAATCTCATTTACTGATGAATGATACTATGTACTTACCTTCCCAGAGAACTGGTGAGTAAATCTGCAAATTATACACGTTACGAAACTGATGGTCGTCTGTTGCAGAAATATGTTTGTAAACCGGTCTTCTCCGAGTGTCACGATGAGTTTTTAGTGTTGATCTTTCTTGACCTGAACTAAAGGAGCAGAATTCTGTAGCCTGGGTGTAGCCTTCTCATTCTATGGTGATGTAATAAAGGCTCCATGAAAGGAAGAGTTCTAGAAGCCAAAGGTTCTTTTCTTTAATCTCCATTTCTTCGTCTACATCGATATGGAGCACTATTTTCTATCTGTTTTTTCTCCCTCAACAAATCCCATGAAAAGTTCAGAATCACCATTGAACTGACACTTACCATTGTTTACCTGAATCAGCTTGTCTCTCTCTGTGCCACGTGCCTCCATTGTTGTCGTCAGACACCAATAAAAACACACAATCACAATCTATATCTCTATCCTTTTCAGGAAATTAAATTTTAAAAATTAAGCTGTATTTGTGACCCATTTTTTTAAAAACAGGAGTAGTCGGTAGATCAGTCCTCAGTAGAAATGGATAAATGTGTGGTGGACTAAGCCACTGGCCAAGAAATAGTCTGGAACTTAATCCACTGCAAAGCCACAACTTTGTATTTTTTTGTTGTTTTTTTGAGCTCTAGAGGTGCTGATGGACAGATTGCTTATGCCTCGACTGGAAAGGGGGCATTCCACAAGATAGATACCATGTAAAAATAATAAGACTAGTAGCTATACTAATGGGGCTAATAACATTACAAATATGACTAAATAAAATATTAATAGTAATAATCATAATAACTGATCATGGGGGGAGTATGTGGTTACCTGGATACCGAATCTGCCCATGGCTTCCTCATCGCCTCTGTTTCCTGCACCAACATGTCCATTGAAGTCTGCACCAATGACAACTCTCTCATCTCTAGGGATGCTCTGTATGGCTTCATCAAGGTCCGACCAGAATTTCTCCTTCTCCTCCAGCTCACAGCCTACCTGTGGAGCATACCCACTAATCACATTGAACATTACACCTTCGATTTCTAGCTTCAGACTCATCACTCTATCCGACACTCTTTTTACCTCCAGGACATTCCTAACAAGCTCCTCCTTCAAGATAACTCCTACTCCGTTTCTCTTCCTATCTACACCATGGTAGAACAACTTGAACCCTGCTCCCAAACTTCTAGCCTTGCTACCTTTCCACCTGGTCTCCTGGACACACAGTATGTCTACCTTCCTCCTCTGCATCATGTCAACTAACTCTCTACCCTTTCCTGTCATGGTTCCAACATTCAAAGTTCCTACTCTCAGTCCTAGCCTCTTGGCATTCCTCTTCTCTCTCTTCCTACGAACACACCTTCCTCCTCTCCTTCTACCAACAGTAGTCCAATTTCCACCGGCACCCTGTAGGTGAACAGCACCGATGGCGGTCGTTGTTAACCCGGGCCTCGACCGATCCGGTATGGGATTCATAGATTTGATTCGCATGTTTGATTTGGCAAAAGTTTTACGTCGGATGCCCTTCCTGACACATCCCTCTGTATTTATCCGGGCTTGGGACCGGCACAATAAGACACTGGCTTGTGTCCCCTTGTGGCTACATTATATATCTATCTATCTATCTATATATATATCTATCTATATATATATATAGATAGATATATATAGTGTTTCCAAAGATGTTAAAGTATTCCTTTTATTAATATTTTTACAGACTTAGCAACAATATTTTTACTCTCTTCAAATACTATTTTTTGAATATGAATCATTAATTGAGTTTTAATTATTAAAGTTTTTATTATTTTTTACTATTGTGATGGTGATTTTTATTAATAATCATGTTCATTTCTTTATCCATAACAGAGGGTTTGCCCACACGAAATATCCAACTGGTTAATTGACAAAATTAACTCAGTTAAAAGAGAATGACACCCACCTTGACCTTAGACCTTCAATGAGAGCAAGGAAAAACTCCCCAAAAAAGCCCAATGGCTGAAAAGGAAGAAACCTTGGGAGGCCACTCAAAGAAGGATCCTCCAGGACGATCAACTAACGGGTGCCAAAAGTGGGCTTATGTCCTATTATGGCGGGAATCCCCTTCTGTCTGTTTCTATCCTGATTTACTGTTTCTGTACAAAAATATTCCATTATGTATTTGGGGAAGACGCTATTATAAAGAGAGGAGGTAACCATAAAAGTTGGTCGCGTCAATCCTCCTCCCTGGCGTCTCATCTTAAAGTTTGGATCGTTTGCTGCCTCCACCTCCCTCGTCTTCATCCGGCCTCCTTCCCCTCTTCCTAGACGATCTTGGCTGTGTGGCTTCCTCCTCCACCTGCTGGTTGACTTCCTCGTCCACCTCCTCCTCAGAGCCTGCATTTCCTGCCAGATCAATACTGCTACAACTGTGAGCAAGATCTTGGCCAGTTCTGTGTGTAATGGTGTCTGAGCTGTTTTCGGTAAACTCAGACTGGCGTCTTGACTTTTTGCTGCTTCTCTCGCGTCATCTAGAGCATCGTGCTCTCGATCTTTTCAGGATGGACCTGGCAGAGAGGTCGTCTTCCTCGACCTCAGCATCAGCACCTTTATGCTTCCGGCCTATCACAGTAGGTGCTTTCTCTATCACTGTCAGTGCTGCTGTCAGTAAAATCATCCCAGCACTTGAGTCGTTTGCTGCTTCTCTTGTCTTCTAGAGCATCGTGCTTCTCAGTCCTTTTTCAGGATGGACTGGCAGCACAGTCGTCTTTCCTCGACCTCAGCATCCGAACCTTCATGCTTCTCTGGCCTATCAGAGTAGGTGCTTTCTCTATCACTGTCAGTGCTGCTGTCAGTAAAATCATCCCAGCACTTGAATCGTTTGCTGCTTCTCTTGTCTTCTAGAGCATCGTGCTCTCTCAGTCTTTTCCAGGATGGACCTGGCAGAGAGTCGTCTTCCTCGACCTCAGCATCCGAACCTTCATGTCTCTCTGGCCTATCACAGTTGGTGCTTTCTCTATCACTGTCAGTGCTGCTGTCAGTAAAATCATCCCAGCACTTGAATCGTTTGCTGCTTCTCTTGTCTTCTAGAGCATCGTGCTCTCTCGATCTTTTCCAGGATGGACCTGGCAGAGAGTCGCTTTCCTCGACCTCAGCATCCGAACCTTTATGCTTCTCCGGCCTATCACAGTTGGTGCTTTCTCTATCACTGTCAGTGCTGCTGTCAGTAAAATCATCCCACCACTTGAGTCGTTTGCTGCTTCTCTTGTCTTCTAGAGCATCGTGCTCTCTCGATCTTTTCCAGGATGGACCTGGCAGAGAGTCGTCTTCCTCGACCTCAGCATCCGAACCTTCATGCTTCTCCGGCCTATCACAGTTGGTGCTTTCTCTATCACTGTAAGTGCTGCTGTCAGTAAAATCATCCCACCACTTGAGTCGTTTGCTGCTTCTCTTGTCTTCTAGAGCATCGTGCTCTCTCGATCTTTTCCAGGATGGACCTGGCAGAGAGTCGTCTTCCTCGACCTCAGCATCCGAACCTTCATGCTTCTCTGGCCTATCAGAGTAGGTGCTTTCTCTATCACTGTCAGAGCTGCTGTCAGTGGAATTATTCCAGCCATTGAGTCGTTTGCTGCTTCTCTTGTCATCTAGAGCATCGTGCTCTCTCGATCTTTTCCAGGATGGACCTGGCAGAGAGTCGTCTTCCTCGACCTCAGCATCAGAACCTTCATGCTTCTCCGGCCTATCACAGCAGGTGCTTTCTCTATCGCTGTCAGTGCTGCTGTCAGTGGAATTATTCCAGCCATTGAGTCGTTTGCTTCTTCTCTTGTCGTCTAGAGCATTGTGCTCTCTCAGTCCTTTCCAGGATGGACCTGGCAGAGAGTCGTCTTCCTCGACCTCAGCATCCTCACCAGCACCTCCATTTCTCCGCCTATCACAGTGGGTACTGTCTCTATCACTGTCAGTGCTGCTGGCAGTGGAATCATCCCAGCAATTGAGTTGTTTCCTGCTTCTCTCTTTAGTGCCCTGTTCATCCTGCCCACTTGACCTCCTGGATCCTCCAGGAAGGGGGTCGTCATCTTCTGAACTGTCACTATCGTTGCTAGAAAAGTTATCACTGGGATTGTGAACAACATCGTTATCAGCATCGCTGTCGCTGAGGCTGCCAGAATCGCCTTTCGCCACCGTGGTCACTGTCTTCATCGTTGACATCGTGGCGGTTTTCAATGTTGACATCGTTGTCGCCATCATGGTTGTCATTGTTCCCAACGTTGACAACATTGATGTTGTCATCCTCCGGTAATTAAATAGATGGTACAACCATGCAAGTACTATACCGTCACCTTGATCAACGGGTGGCCAATGTTGTCCAAGTAAAATCCACAGGAGATTTTGCGGACCTTTAAAAATCAATCAGAGAATTATGTTACTATTACCATTCATAGAATTAAACTGTAAGCCAGTCGCTACATCAGAGGGGTCTGTCTTAAATAATAATCCAAGTACTTACGATTCGTGCCGTTATGTTGACCGTCTCCTCTTCCGTCCATTTTGACTGAAAAAGATGCTGAAAAAAATAGGGAGCAATCAACATTTTCAAACATCTAATAAAATGAGTGACAAAACATAGTGACAAAAATAAGACAAATTTTTTCTAACTATGTGGAATTTGCTGTGTGGCTCTCAGAGATGTTTGCAGAACAAAGTTAACTGTTAATCTATCAGGACAGTGATTAAAAAAGTAGACAATAGAATCATCTTAACATATAAATTATAATCTCATTTACTGATGAATGATACTATGTACTTACCTTCCCAGAGAACTGGTGAGTAAATCTGCAAATTATACACGTTACGAAACTGATGGTCGTCTGTTGCAGAAATATGTTTGTAAACCGGTCTTCTCCGAGTGTCACGATGAGTTTTTAGTGTTGATCTTTCTTGACCTGAACTAAAGGAGCAGAATTCTGTAGCCTGGGTGTAGCCTTCTCATTCTATGGTGATGTAATAAAGGCTCCATGAAAGGAAGAGTTCTAGAAGCCAAAGGTTCTTTTCTTTAATCTCCATTTCTTCGTCTACATCGATATGGAGCACTATTTTCTATCTGTTTTTCTCCCTCAACAAATCCCATGAAAAGTTCAGAATCACCATTGAACTGACACTTACCATTGTTTACCTGAATCAGCTTGTCTCTCTCTGTGCCACGTGCCTCCATTGTTGTCGTCAGACACCAATAAAAACACACAATCACAATCTATATCTCTATCCTTTTCAGGAAATTAAATTTTAAAAATTAAGCTGTATTTGTGACCCATTTTTTTAAAAACAGGAGTAGTCGGTAGATCAGTCCTCAGTAGAAATGGATAAATGTGTGGTGGACTAAGCCACTGGCCAAGAAATAGTCTGGAACTTAATCCACTGCAAAGCCACAACTTTGTATTTTTTTGTTTTTGTTTTTTTGAGCTCTAGAGGTGCTGATGGACAGATTGCTTATGCCTCGACTGGAAAGGGGGGGGGCATTCCACAAGATAGATACCATGTAAAAATAATAAGACTAGTAGCTATACTAATGGGGCTAATAACATTACAAATATGACTAAATAAAATATTAATAGTAATAATCATAATAACTGATCATGGGGGGAGTATGTGGTTACCTGGATACCGAATCTGCCCATGGCTTCCTCATCGCCTCTGTTTCCTGCACCAACATGTCCATTGAAGTCTGCACCAATGACAACTCTCTCATCTCTAGGGATGCTCTGTATGGCTTCATCAAGGTCCGACCAGAATTTCTCCTTCTCCTCCAGCTCACAGCCTACCTGTGGAGCATACCCACTAATCACATTGAACATTACACCTTCGATTTCTAGCTTCAGACTCATCACTCTATCCGACACTCTTTTTACCTCCAGGACATTCCTAACAAGCTCCTCCTTCAAGATAACTCCTACTCCGTTTCTCTTCCTATCTACACCATGGTAGAACAACTTGAACCCTGCTCCCAAACTTCTAGCCTTGCTACCTTTCCACCTGGTCTCCTGGACACACAGTATGTCTACCTTCCTCCTCTGCATCATGTCAACTAACTCTCTACCCTTTCCTGTCATGGTTCCAACATTCAAAGTTCCTACTCTCAGTCCTAGCCTCTTGGCATTCCTCTTCTCTCTCTTCCTATGAACACACCTTCCTCCTCTCCTTCTACCAACAGTAGTCCAATTTCCACCGGCACCCTGTAGGTGAACAGCACCGATGGCGGTCGTTGTTAACCCGGGCCTCGACCGATCCGGTATGGGATTCATAGATTTGATTCGCATGTTTGATTTGGCAAAAGTTTTACGTCGGATGCCCTTCCTGACACATCCCTCTGTATTTATCCGGGCTTGGGACCGGCACAATAAGACACTGGCTTGTGTCCCCTTGTGGCTACATTATATATCTATCTATCTATCTATATATATATCTATCTCTATATATATATAGATAGATATATATAGTGTTTCCAAAGATGTTAAAGTATTCCTTTTATTAATATTTTTACAGACTTAGCAACAATATTTTTACTCTCTTCAAATACTATTTTTTGAATATGAATCATTAATTGAGTTTTAATTATTAAAGTTTTTATTATTTTTTACTATTGTGATGGTGATTTTTATTAATAATCATGTTCATTTCTTTATCCATAACAGAGGGTTTGCCCACACGAAATATCCAACAGGTTAAATGACAAAATAAAATCAGTTAAAATAGAATGACACCCACCTTGACCTTAGACCTTCAATGAGAGCAAGGAAAACTCCCCAAAAAAGCCCAATGGCTGAAAAGGGAAGAAACCTTGGGAGGGCCCACTCAAAGAAGGATCCCCCTCCAGGACGATCAACTAACGGGTGCCAAAAGTGGGCTTATGTCCTATTATGGCGGGAATCCCCTTCTGTCTGTTTCTATCCTGATTTACTGTTTCTGTACAAAAATATTCCATTATGTATTTGGGGAAGACGCTATTATAAAGAGAGGAGGTAACCATAAAAGTTGGTCGCGTCAATCCTCCTCCCTGGCGTCTCATCTTAAAGTTTGGATCGTTTGCTGCCTCCACCTCCCTCGTCTTCATCCGGCCTCCTTCCCCTCTTCCTAGACGATCTTGGCTGTGTGGCTTCCTCCTCCACCTGCTGGTTGACTTCCTCGTCCACCTCCTCCTCAGAGCCTGCATTTCCTGCCAGATCAATACTGCTACAACTGTGAGCAAGATCTTGGCCAGTTCTGTGTGTAATGGTGTCTGAGCTGTTTTCGGTAAACTCAGACTGGCGTCTTGACTTTTTGCTGCTTCTCTCGTCATCTAGAGCATCGTGCTCTCTCGATCTTTTCCAGGATGGACCTGGCAGAGGGTCGTCTTCCTCGACCTCAGCATCAGCACCTTTATGCTTCTCCGGCCTATCACAGTAGGTGCTTTCTCTATCACTGTCAGTGCTGCTGTCAGTAAAATCATCCCAGCACTTGAATCGTTTGCTGCTTCTCTTGTCTTCTAGAGCATCGTGCTCTCTCAGTCCTTTCCAGGATGGACCTGGCAGACAGTCGTCTTCCTCAACCTCAGCATCAGAACCTTCATGTCTCTCCGGCCTATCACAGTTGGTGCTTTCTCTATCACTGTCAGTGCTGCTGTCAGTAAAATCATCCCAGCACTTGAATCGTTTGCTGCTTCTCTTGTCTTCTAGAGCATCGTGCTCTCTCAATCTTTTCCAGGATGGACCTGGCAGAGAGTCGTCTTCCTCGACCTCAGCATCAGAACCTTCATGCTTCTCTGGCCTATCAGAGTAGGTGCTTTCTCTATCACTGTAAGTGCTGCTGTCAGTGGAATCATTCCAGCACTTGAGTCGTTTGCTGCTTCTCTTGTCTTCTAGAGCAACGTGCTCTCGATCTTTTCCAGGATGGACCTGGCAGAGAGTCGTCTTCCTCGACCTCAGCATCCGAACCTTCATGCTTCTCCGGCCTATCACAGTAGGTGCTTTCTCTATCACTGTAAGTGCTGCTGTCAGTAAAATCATCCCACCACTTGAGTCGTTTGCTGCTTCTCTTGTCTTCTAGAGCATCGTGCTCTCTCAGTCTTTTCCAGGATGGACCTGGCAGGCAGAGAGTCTCTCCCCTCGACCTCAGCATCGAAACCTTCATGCTTCTCGGCCCATCAGAGTAGGTGCTTTCTCGCTACTCACTGTCAGTGCTGCTGTCAGTGGAATTATTCCAGCCATTGAGTCGTTTGCTGCTTCTCTTGTCATCTAGAGCATCGTGCTCTCTCGATCTTTTCCAGGATGGACCTGGCAGAGAGTCGTCTTCCTCGACCTCAGCATCAGAACCTTCATGCTTCTCTGGCCTATCACAGTTGGTGCTTTCTCTATCGCTGTCAGTGCTGCTGTCAGTGGAATTATTCCAGCCATTGAGTCGTTTGCTTCTTCTCTTGTCGTCTAGAGCATTGTGCTCTCTCAGTCCTTTCCAGGATGGACCTGGCAGAGAGTCGTCTTCCTCGACCTCAGCATCCTCACCAGCACCTCCATTTCTCTCCGGCCTATCACAGTGGGTACTGTCTCTATCACTGTCAGTGCTGCTGTCAGTGGAATCATCCCAGCAATTGAGTTGTTTCCTGCTTCTCTCTTTAGTGCCCTGTTCATCCTGCCCACTTGACCTCCTGGATCCTCCAGGAAGGGGGTCGTCATCTTCTGAACTGTCACTATCGTTGCTAGAAAAGTTTTCACTGGGATTGTGAACAACATCGTTATCAGCATTGCTGTCGCTGAGGCTGCCAGAATCGTCGTCTTCGCCACCGTGGTCACTGTCTTCATCGTTGACATCGTGACGGTTTTCAATGTTGACATCGTTGTCGTCATCATGGTTGTCATTGTTCCCAACGTTGACAACATTGATGTTGTCATCCTCCCGGTTATTAAATAGATGGTACAACCATGCAAGTACTATACCGTCACCTTGATTAACGGGTGGCCAATGTTGTCCAAGTAAAATCCACAGGAGATTTTGCGGACCTTTAAAAATCAATCAGAGAATTATGTTACTATTACCATTCATAGAATTAAACTGTAAGCCAGTCGCTACATCAGAGGGGTCTGTCTTAAATAATAATCCAAGTACTTACGATTCGTGCCGTTATGTTGACCGTCTCCTCTTCCGTCCATTTTGACTGAAAAAGATGCTGAAAAAAATAGGGAACAATCAACATTTTCAAACATCTAATAAAATGAGTGACAAAACATAGTGACAAAAATAAGACAAATTTTTTCTAACTATGTGGAATTTGCTGTGTGGCTCTCAGAGATGTTTGCAGAACAAAGTTAACTGTTAATCTATCAGGACAGTGATTAAAAAAGTAGACAATAGAATCATCTTAACATATAAATTATAATCTCATTTACTGATGAATGATACTATGTACTTACCTTCCCAGAGAACTGGTGAGTAAATCTGCAAATTATACACGTTACGAAACTGATGGTCGTCTGTTGCAGAAATATGTTTGTAAACCGGTCTTCTCCGAGTGTCACGATGAGTTTTTAGTGTTGATCTTTCTTGACCTGAACTAAAGGAGCAGAATTCTGTAGCCTGGGTGTAGCCTTCTCATTCTATGGTGATGTAATAAAGGCTCCATGAAAGGAAGAGTTCTAGAAGCCAAAGGTTCTTTTCTTTAATCTCCATTTCTTCGTCTACATCGATATGGAGCACTATTTTCTATCTGTTTTTCTCCTCAACAAATCCCATGAAAAGTTCAGAATCACCATTGAACTGACACTTACCATTGTTTACCTGAATCAGCTTGTCTCTCTCTGTGCCACGTGCCTCCATTGTTGTCGTCAGACACCAATAAAACACACAATCACAATCTATATCTCTATCCTTTTCAGGAAATTAAATTTTAAAAATTAAGCTGTATTTGTGACCCATTTTTTTAAAAACAGGAGTAGTCGGTAGATCAGTCCTCAGTAGAAATGGATAAATGTGTGGTGGACTAAGCCACTGGCCAAGAAATAGTCTGGAACTTAATCCACTGCAAAGCCACAACTTTGTATTTTTTTGTTTTTGTTTTTTTGAGCTCTAGAGGTGCTGATGGACAGATTGCTTATGCCTTGACTGGAAAGGGGGGGGGGGCATTCCACAAGATAGATACCATGTAAAAATAATAAGACTAGTAGCTATACTAATGGGGCTAATAACATTACAAATATGACTAAATAAAATATTAATAGTAATAATCATAATAACTGATCATGGGGGGAGTATGTGGTTACCTGGATACCGAATCTGCCCATGGCTTCCTCATCGCCTCTGTTTCCTGCACCAACATGTCCATTGAAGTCTGCACCAATGACAACTCTCTCATCTCTAGGGATGCTCTGTATGGCTTCATCAAGGTCCGACCAGAATTTCTCCTTCTCCTCCAGCTCACAGCCTACCTGTGGAGCATACCCACTAACCATTGAACATTACACCTTCGATTTCTAGCTTCAGACTCATCACTCTATCCGACACTCTTTTTACCTCCAGGACATTCCTAACAAGCTCCTCCTTCAAGATAACTCCTACTCCGTTTCTCTTCCTATCTACACCATGGTAGAACAACTTGAACCCTGCTCCCAAACTTCTAGCCTTGCTACCTTTCCACCTGGTCTCCTGGACACACAGTATGTCTACCTTCCTCCTCTGCATCATGTCAACTAACTCTCTACCCTTTCCTGTCATGGTTCCAACATTCAAAGTTCCTACTCTCAGTCCTAGCCTCTTGGCATTCCTCTTCTCTCTCTTCCTACGAACACACCTTTCTCCTCTCCTTCTTCTACCAACAGTAGTCCAATTTCCACCGGCACCCTGTAGGTGAACAGCACCGATGGCGGTCGTTGTTAACCCGGGCCTCGACCGATCCGGTATGGGATTCATAGATTTGATTCGCATGTTTGATTTGGCAAAAGTTTTACGTCGGATGCCCTTCCTGACACATCCCTCTGTATTTATCCGGGCTTGGGACCGGCACAATAAGACACTGGCTTGTGTCCCCTTGTGGCTACATTATATATCTATCTATCTATCTATATATATATCTATATATATATATAGATAGATAGATATATATAGTGTTTCCAAAGATGTTAAAGTATTCCTTTTATTAATATTTTTACAGACTTAGCAACAATATTTTTACTCTCTTCAAATACTATTTTTTGAATATGAATCATTAATTGAGTTTTAATTATTAAAGTTTTTATTATTTTTTACTATTG